>JANSTQ010173982.1:9065-19889 GCA_026167885.1 Bergia puertoricense
AAAAGTCCTTGAATTTTGAGGTTTTCCTTTAAAAGTCCTTGAATTTTGAGGTTTTCCTTTAAAAGTCCTTGAATTTTATTAAACTTCAAAAAGTCCTTGAAAAGTACTTAAATTTGTTCCCAGTACTTTGAAAACTCTTTAGGTCCTTGAATTTCGAGAAAAAAGTACAAAGACCGCAAAAAGTCCGAGTATTTGTATTACAAAGTACTGTTTTCAACATTATTAGTTTCAATAAGTCTGTCTTCAAGCATTAAACAATTAAAAAGGTGTAAATTTGTATGCATCCTTTTGAGGAGATTGGACCGACTAGTTAAGCTGTAATGTTGACCAGCGCCCAAACTCACTAATACATGCAGTTTGCACTTGCTGTTGAGTAAACAGGTACTTAAAATTAACTAGATATGCCAATTCCAAACATTAGTTCATGGTGACCACGCATCTGTAATACAAAGTTGTAAAGATGCTCAGTAATCAGTTTTGTGTACAGTAATTGTACATGCATGGTCAGTGTTGAAGTACAAGCCTTAGATTATAGGGCCCTGAAAATTTTGTTTGGTCCTTGAAAAGCAGACTTGACTAACTGTATGAACCCTATTATTAGATACGGGGCATTTAATAGATAAGGGTATTTATCACAAAATTGCACTTTAACCGGGGTGTTTATTCGAAACAAGGCATTTATTAGAGAGTGGGCATTATTGGATCATTTACAGTACTTCCCAGAGTCCAGTTCTGGCTCCATTTTTTCTTTACTCTTTCAGCTGCACCCAGGGATTTGGGTCCCACGCAAGAAGAAATGAATGTTTATTGAACTGCACTAAAACTTTAAGGACAAAGTCAGTTCAGTATTACACATCCTCAATGTCAGTTGACTTGCAATGGGTTTTTACCAACATCGTTCAGTTGCTGTCAATTAGTGAACAGAGAAAAGCTCAAACTTCACAGAATTAAAAGTTCAACATTGCAGGAGTGAAGTTAAACATGGCCTTTTCAGGCCTCTACAGCCATGTCACACATGCTGTAGTGATAACTTTTATAAAATTTAAAAGGCACCTTTATGAGAAAGAGGCAACTACTTCAAATAATTTGTCTACTCTTGTCTGTGACCTGTAGTCCAACTTTGGACTCGAATTAAGTTCTCTGCAGACAAGGTCCCCATGAGTGCTTGAAACAGATCAGTCTTGCATCTACACAAAGCATTTTCAAGAAGAGTGATTAAAATAGTGCCAAATGATGTGTTGCTAGCTTCTCATTTCCATTTTCCATTTATTTCCAATAAGTTGTGAGAATTTAGCACTTCATTCATCTTTGAGTTTGCAGTGGACGAGCAAAACCTTTATTTTATATCAAAGGGAATTGTTTTACGAAGATAGATGTTGATTTCTTGATGAGAGTGGGAAAAAAGTAAGAAGTGAAACAGAAAAGTACAGCTGACTGGCCAAAACTCAAACCTGATGGAAATGGAAATGATTCAATACAATGAGCCATGGGACATTTTGTTATCTGGATTACATTTGTAAAAAGAAACAACTTAAAGTAACATAAAATTGTTAAAATAGGTTTAGGTTATTTAGTGCCAACAACTGTCAGCTACAATAAAGAATCTTTGTAAACAGAATAACCAACTCCTGGCAACTTTTATTGTAAGTAAAAGAAATCAAGAGTAAATCCAAAAGTCAATACTTGGCTTCAAGTTACAAGTAATGATTCTTTAGAAAAGAACTACTAACAATCTTTTATGCATTCCAATACAATTAGTATACCTTGCAATCACATGGTCTTACACTGTCACAAAGTCATTAATTAATAATTCTCAACAACATAAGTGCAATCCCATTAGACGTGACAATAAGAGGAATTTATGTTGCAGTCCCACAGGTCTAGAGTAGAACACACTGCACTGCCTTCAAGTCATCACAGCTGTACTCAAATACAAAGTTAAAGGGATTTTCAGCTTGGAAATATAGGGTCCAAGGGCCTGCAATGAAAACCAAAAAAATATGTAACACATATTAGATATACAATTAATGTGATTTGAGGCCCGAATTTTTATATTTCTTGGTTTATGATACCACCAACGTGAATTCTGCAGAAATAAAATAAAATTAAAACCTTGTTTTGACTGTTTTTAAAAATGAAAGAAAAGTTGACCAAAATTGATGCAAGACTGACCTTTGTTGATGAAAAATACTCCAATGGGCGATCACTACATTTTTTCTTTGTGAATTCACACAAAAAAACCTGAATATACAATTCTAAGGAGAAAAAAGTTATGAAAGGACTCTTGCTGGTAGCATCTACAAGTCCATGAGCTTGTGTAGAACAGCCACCCTTCATTTTTCTTCTGTTGACCAGCAAAACATGAGCTCTGGGAATTCAAGGCACATGGTTGACAGCTGATTCAACATCCACGTCACTTGCCAGCATGACCATGGCTGGGGGCAGCAGAAATGTTTGGCTTGGCCTGCAGGCAATATCCCAGGTCAAAGTTTTAAAAGACACATTGATAAAAATAAATATTTCCAATGAGTCTTTCTGCATAGGAGACTTAAATGCCAAGCATGTGGCATATGTAAAGTTCAAATGTGTTGACAGATATGCAAAGAGTGCCAATACTTCAAGCTCAGCTGTCACTCCCATTACACATGATATGGATGCAATTTGGAATTAAAAATATTGTAGTCTGGACAGAACCAGTAGAAACATCGGTGCCAGAAGAGGAACATACTTGACAATCCATTTTTGAAATTTTAACAAGCAGGAGCTACAACCAACAATTTTTTATTCCAGCCCCCAACATTTCAACTCTGGATAAGTGATTGTAAACCAAAAAATATAAAAAGCCTGGCATGATCAACAAATGTTAAGATTGTATCTTTTTCATGGTAAAGTATGCTTAAGGTATAAAGTCAATGTTTCAAGCATCAGCCTTTGTCAGAACAAATTACAGCATACAGCCTTTGACTGATTTCAAGAACAAGAAAAAAATGATATGACACCGACTTAGTTAGCTGCTTTACAAAACTACTGGTCTGATTTTTTGAAGAATATGAAATTTAACAATACCATCAAAGACATGTAAATTTTATATTAAAAGTTGCAAGTTTCTGGCCAGGCAAGAAAAATGTCCAGTGTTTATATCTAATTTCATGGAATTTGTGTCATGTAACCACAATATATGTCAGGGAAAACAATTCACTGTGGGTTGCTTGATGTAAAGCAGCTGAAATTTGTAAGCTAGTGTCACCAATAAAATGAGAAATGTTTTTTACAATACTATACCATCAATGGACATCCAAGGCTTTTGTCAAAAACTCTATAGCATCCTTTGGAGAAAAGATTTTTTCTGCATCTTCATCCGAGATTTCCACAGCTGTGAAATACAAAATATACAAAACAAGATGTTAAACCATACTTATAATTACAAATTTGCATCATAATTGCTTTTTTATTCATTACCTACAAGTTATTAGAAGTCTGCACATTTCTAAGTTTAATAATAGGCAGTCGGTGAGCCTGGATCAAAACTTTTATTAAAAAATTTTGTCTTTTGTCGAAACTCAAATATTTCATGACATGAAACATAGAGCCACATTCATAACTTGAGAGATCCAACTTTCAGTATGTTATGGATGTTATGGTATGTAATGTACAATGCTGACCCCAAGAGATTCAAAACTTGATCCAAAAAATTAAAATTATCTTGACTTATGCACCATGCAAAAAACAAAAACTTGCAGAACTACATATAAATAAAATCTTGTGTTGTTTTCCATTTTTGAGCAATAATTTCTGCTGTAACCCATGGTTCAAATCAGCAAACAACAACAGAAAAACAAAATGGTTTAACTGGACAAAAAATTTATGCAAGCTAAAAACAAAACTACAAAAATCTTGTACCATAAACATGTAAATAAGTGTTTTTCTATCTTTATCATGATAAGCAATCAACAGGTGTGGAGTACAAGGTCATGTTTAAAAGATTGTGTGAATAAGAAATAAATTATAGAATTACAATTTGTTTTGCTTTGATGATCTTTGATTAAAATGATTTTTATAGTTTGAAAAACTAACTTCTGAACTGGAAAGAAGCTAAAATGTGACTGTCAGTAAGGAAAGGAAAATGTTTTAAACTTTAATAATTACAAAACCTACCAAACTCATCTTCCATTGACATCACAATCTCTACAACGTCCAAGCTATCAAGGCCAAGATCATTGATGAAATGGCTGTCGATTGTAACCTATTAGTAAAATATGAATATTTATTAATGGTGACATCAAAACACACATGAAAAAAATAATAGTGTATAAACAAAGTGTATTGTCAGCAAGTTACACTACCTCTGTACAACCCTGACAATTTTTGTGCATTAAATTATTCATGAATAGTCCAACTTAATTTGAACATTTAATACCACAGCTACTAAATTTCATTTTCTTGTCTGGCCAACTGTAAAGTTTTTTTTTTTAGTCAGACACCAATTTAATAGTAACATATGGCAAGATTTAATTATTGGTCCACCCTCCAGGTTCTTTATTGACACTTCAATACTACATCACCCAAAATGCAGAAATGCCATTTCTGAGGACTTTCCGAATTTCATCAACTGTGCAAACAGAGCCTTCTGCATGGCTCACTTCATAGTTCATAGCTAACAAAAGTGTGAAAGTCATGTACACTAGAACCATGCAAAGGGACTTGTATGGTACAACCAGTCAAATTTGGAAGTTGAACAGCCATGAGGCCAAAAGTTCAATTTCCAGGGGGTTTGCCCTGTGGGGAATGAGGGGGGGGGAGCATGTTGAAGTATCAATTTGATCAGCGCATTTCATAATACATATGAACCAGACTAAAATTTTGGCAACAGTCCCTAAAACATTTTTTAATTTTATGGCAAACTCAGCCTCAAATTTGTATTAATCTGTTATTAGTTATTTTTTACATAAAACATTTGTTCTAGTTCAAACATTTGGATTTTATGAATATGAACCAGAGCCAGAACTTAATCTTAGTTTTAGCATTTCTGAGCCTCAGTGCCTAAAGCCCCTTGTTACACGTTGATTTTAAAATACAGTCACTTTTCGTGTTTTAAGTGGTATTTGGAAAGGAATTTAAATAAACGATACCTTTTCGGGATCAACTTTATCAAAGAGCTTCAAAACATTCAGCACCCGTGTCTGGAGCTCTTCTTTGGTGTGATGGGCCCCATCACCGTACAAACGGACGCCACAAAAAGTTGACGGCTTGGCTAACAAACTCGCATTTACAAGAAACGGCTGCTGTGCATATTTACTGGCTGCAAAGATCACTCTTGTTACAGAGGACGATACCATCCGACTATTTTGCCTCTGCAGAAGGTTAAGAGCAAAAGCTCGCCGACTGAACTGCCTGAACATGTGAGTAGCCATTTTGGAAGGACGGGGGATCTGTTTCGAAATGCACTGTGGGAGGAACCTTCATCCTGCTATCTGATTGGTTAATTCATCTAATTTTCTTTTGTGTTACCGCTGGTTGAGTTGCATAAGCGCTTTCCAACATGGCGGCTTCATTGCAGTGCTGGCGTACAATTTCAAGAAAATTTTGTAAATATAATATGAAAAGAAAGCTGTTTTTGTTACGTGGAATAGCTTACACTCCAGCATTCCCAGGAGAAGTGGAATCGAGTGAAAAACTTGAGGAAACGAAACGTCAAGTCCAGATTCTACACTTGAACAGTTCGGGATCAGACGAGAGATCGTACACCGGTATCGCATCTAAAAAGTTTTTTCAGAATTATCTTGCCCGTCATCCAGGTCATAACGTGAAAGAAATCAACCTTTGGGACAAGGATCTTCTTCAGTATGACCTCTCGCATGTTGCCAGTAAAATGAGAATGGTTGGTGGAGATGTGAGACAGGATGACAAAATTAGATTTGCGCCGGTTGAGAGAATGATAAAAACTTTATTTTCAGCCAATAAACTTGTGATTTCAAGTCCCATGTGGAACTACAGTGTGCCTTACGTATTAAAGCAATACATTGACTGTGTTGTCCAACCTGGGCTGACCTTTAAGGAATCAAAGACTGGGCCCAGGGGGCTGCTGACAGGCCGTCCACTATTGTTAATTACTAGTTCAGGAGGGGACTACTCTAGTGATGCTGAAATGGCCAAACTGGACTATCAAGTTCCCTACTTGAAAGATATCTTTGGACTGATTGGATTCACTAATGTCAGGCATATTTATGTAAAGAACACAGCACACACAAAACGAGAAGAACTATTGGAATACATTGATATGGCTGCTGAGAAAGAAGCAGATTCGTTTTAATATTAGTAATGCTAGAATTCAGACAGGCATTCACAATCAAGGAAAATCTTTAAAACAATCTTGAAGATTTCTTGAGATATTTGCTTTTGATTAACAAGCTACAAAATGGGAAATAATATTCAATGGGTATGTTAAAGGCTTATGATCAACCAGCATCATGAACCTTTGCACGGGCTGGCCATGGTCCATGAAATACACTCAGCTGAAGGCAGGACTTGATCATCTCTAATTTGAAGAATGTCATCATGAGGGAGAGGGAGAGGGAGAGATTGTCCACCAAAGGGTAAAAACCTAACAGATCTAGTTGACTTGCCAATAAAATCATACAAATGGAAAATATCAAGATAGGTGATCATAAGTCTTTCATTTTGATTCAGCTCAAAACTCTAGGGTCTTGATCTAGAGTTTTCTTATGTTCTCAAGGTTCTTGCCACATCCTGTAATTTTAAAAGTGACATTTTAGTTAATAAAGTAGCTCCAAGAGACTGGTTATTATTTGAGTTGGAGGTTGGGATGGAGTTAAAATATGGTTCCTTCAAAATAAAATTTGGTTAGAACAGTGATTAATAAATATTCAAGCAGAGCAACAGTTTCTTAATGATTCGCAGTGTAGGGAATGATCATTAGACATTACATATATGGACTACCAGATTGGGAAATGAAAATCACCAGAGTTTGAAATTATATAAGTTTCTTTAATTTTAACTTCTCAGATGAGTTAACTCTCCTCATATCACTTTCAAGGCTTTGGCATCAGCTACTTTAACAATGAAATACTCTCACAACAACCATAAAGAATAACATATATAAGTACTTAATCAAGACAAAAGCACTACACAAAATTTTGCAAGCAGAAATTTCACTGTTTATGAAATTGCTAGAGTTTGAAATATTGCAGCTTGTTTTTGTACTAAATTGAATTTTTTTTCCCATAAGGTACATATATGTGGTATATTGGTATTGAATGTCACTCTTTCCAATCTCTGTAGTCCAGATAATTAAAGATCAGCCTCTTATCGTTTACCAGTATGGTCTTAGGAGTTAACGCAAAGCTGTTGCTGAATAGTTCTGGAAAATCTAAGAAGGGTAACTGGGCTTGTTTTGTCACAGTAAAACCAGAGAATCTTAAAATATTACATTGATTTATTGAATTTGATTCAGCAAGAGGACTGAGAGGACAAACTGAAGCTTATTTTAAATTAAAGACAATTTGTTGACACAATTTTGTATCCAGTATAAAGAAAGGTTGCTAATCACCATTCGTTGCCTTGCAATGACTGCAGGGTGCCTTGATCTGACTGGTGGCAATTTACTTTAAAGTTACTCAAGTTTCAAACAGTTGTCAAAAAAACTGACATCAGAATTTCAGTACTCAACATTACTAGAAAAAAAAGATGATTTTAAAAAGCAAACGTGTTATTGATTAGGCAAGAAATATGAAATGGTGTTCTAAATAATTCACAAGTGTTGTATTTGGCTTAAATGAATTAATCAAAAGGTTTTTGACAATGACAAGGGTTCAGCTCGGAGTTGGAAGACCTGTTAGAAACTGTTAAGAGTGATGTTCATTATTCAAAACCAGTATGTTGTGTACCAAAAACTTGTACTCAAAAGTAAGTGGTCTTTTGCAAGATAGAGTTGAAAAAAAGTTATTACGGTACTTTTTTATAATAATGAAACCAATTTGAGTATATACAATCTCTATTTTTACTTAGACAGAAATTACAATCAATCGACCACTCTTATATAACTTCCTTTCTTCGATTTAAAAGGTGAAATTTAATATTCCTTTCATGTCTTTCAGTCTTCTGTGTTGCTCTTGGTATTGGCATCTTGTACAGTTACAACACTGGTTGTGTACCTTCACTGCCAGTTTTATAAGTACACAAATCCAGTATCTTGGTTGAGCACTTACACTTTTTTTTAATAAGAGCAAACTTAATAAGGACGTTTAGGCTGAAAACACCTGAAAAATAAGAACAAAATAAAAACAAACTGGGGCTGAAAAAGTTTTCATTCAAAATTTGTTTGAGTTGAATATAAGAACAAGAAGAAAAGCCAACAAACAAATCACGAGATACAACATAGAATCAGTTAGTGAATAATAAGTATTGCTAATTATTCTTGCAATCTTCGTTTTCCAGGAAATTATTCACGACTCACGGTAGTCGTCCACTTTTCACGGGAAAAATTCTTATCAAAGCAAATCACAGTGGTTGCTTATTGAAAGTAAAACAGTGTAAAAAACACCAAAAGAAATTTTAGGCGAGTTTAAATGTCTACGGAAACACAGCTAATAAGAACAAGATAAGAACATTTTGAACCTGAAATTGTCGAAAAAATAAGAACATTGAGCCTGAGCAAAATGTTACTGGTTCTGAATAAAAAAAAGTGTAACTGCTATTAATATCAGTTTCAATTCCCATAGTTTTGGTTTCAGTTTATTTGTTTAACTTATAATCCTTATAACGGATAAATTAGCATGAACCGGATGAAATGGAAAGAAGCTCACCTTTAATCTTTATGATGCCATGGAAGCTTACTAAGTATTAAATTAATTAAGTTTAGCATGTCTACAAAACAACTAACTATTAAGGCACACTAGCTTGAGCATCAGCAGGGAGCATCAGTTACCATTTTGCTCTTTCCAAAGGTATTTCTTCTAAAACTATTTTCAAACATGTTTTTCAGCTATTTTAGTGGTGTCAGGTAATAAATTCCAGAGTTGCAACCCGTAGTCGTAAAAATATCTCCTCCTTCTTGCAAATACAACAGAGACCAGGGACAGAGAGTGCACAATATTCGCACCTTTTGAATTTTTCAAAAATTTCCGACTACAATAGTACAAACGTAGGTTTACGAGGAGTAGGTACTTACAGTGGTTCTAGTTTTTGTCAGCCGGCACTTTCTTTATTTTCTGAAATTCTGAATCAAGTCCTCAAACAAGCTATAAACAATCAGAAGATCAGGCTTTACTTAGCATGCGCGCACAGAATTGAGTAAATTCGGAGCCAAAAACGTAGTAGAAGTGTCATCGTAATGATACAGTCAGTTCAAGTTGTTTCTTCAGCTAAGAAAATACGTTTAACAGTTGAAAAATACTAAAAACCCTGTCTCTAACGAGATTTGTCAGAATTGACAGCACCTGATAGACAATCCGTCATCCCATATTTCAAAGAATGCGTGCACAGTTCAGTTAATGCATTTTTATTCGGTATTTTTGAAGGGATTGAGTTATTCCTTTTAAATTTCTTCAGTTTGGTGGGTTTGCCGCAAGACCTGCCCTAATGGAATAAAATAAAGCAATCCGTTTTAACTAATTTACTTTTCCCGTCTTACTTAATTGTCTTAATTGGGATCGGTCAGGCTGACATGTTTTATCACAAAATGCATTAGGGAAAACCAATAGTTATTTGTGATACATTATCGCAATTATTGTGTTTATTATTATCATATTGTTGTTATCTCCGGTGTCCCATGGGGATCACAACACAGTTTTTCGCAAACTTGAAATCGTGTGTTAAAACTTGATTTCCCACAAAAATCTCGATTCTTTGAAATAAAAACTTGAACTTCGTTTGAAAGAATCAAGTTTTCGTTTCAAAGAATCAAGTTTTTATTTCAAAGAATCAAGTTTTTATTTCAGAGAATCAAAATTTTCGTAAAAAATAAAGTTTTAACACAGACTTTCAAGTTTGCGAAAAAACGTGATTTGATCCCCGTGGGACACCGTAGTTATCATCATGATCATGAGAACGACTTTTACAAAGACCATCTTCGAATACGAACCTGTGCTGGTCGCGCCTACTGCATAAAAAGCCACAAATTGAGGATACATTTTGGGCAATGATAATTAGTGAATGAACCTCCTCTACGCTTTTTGTATTGAGCTATACAGGCTCAAGGCTGAAAAAGTGTCCGAAAAGTGAATATTTGCCCGAGGCAGAGCTGAAGGCGAATGTGAAACTTTGAGGACACTTTTTCAGACGAGGGCCTGTATAGCTGATACAAAAATAGTGCAGATGGGGTTTATTTATTTTATGATTCAACAATAATTTTCTCATTTGGAACGGCAAAGCGCCCCCGATAAACGCAATGAAACAAAAAGGCAAAACTTGTTGAGTTCTTTGTGTTTTGTGGTGTTGAATTATTAACTAGCTTCGTCTTCTTTTCCCTTGTCGCTGTTACCAACCTAGAAGCTGAGTGTTCAGCCATTATACAGCAAAACAACCAAAACTAAAACAATTTTAATTGCTTGTCAGTGGTTACAGATATTTGCCCTGCTGTATTAAAAAAATAGTGGCCCTGCAAGCATGCATCACGTGATCGATTCTGACCAATAGCATCGCGCCTTTCCACAATGAAAATTATTGTTGAATTATAATGACTGACACATGTAAAATGTACTGGCCAATGAATGAGGTGTCCGAGCCGTGTAAGTTTCGATCATTGAAAGCACTATACAGTAAACAACCCGCGTATAAGAACTCTGGGGGGGGGGGGGGGCAGTCCCG
>JANSTQ010174093.1:8469-19888 GCA_026167885.1 Bergia puertoricense
TGAATTTTGGCACCCGGTGCAAGCTATCCCTTTTTTGTTAATTATTGCTAAAGACAGAGATTTGTTTGACTTGAAGTTGTCTCGGATGGAAGCTTGAATTGAATGTAGTCAAATCGAGGACTGGTTCAGCAATTAATGAAAATTCGGGACTCGATTGACCTAGTCATTGCAACTAAATGTTGGGAAAAGGGCGGATATTTGTCATAGTTCTTTCATTCCTATCGCTTAACACTTCAAATTCCATTTTGAAAAGGTTTAAAACCTGACACTCCTTTTTTTACCAACCTGGTATAAATAAGTATGTGCCTACTTAATTATTCAAAATCGCGGCTTTGATATAAAATCCAATGTGCTAAAGCGCCTGCAAATTAGCTTTAAAATAAACTAAGAACTAACATTTTTTGCACTAAGAACTAGGTTTGCACGCTAGTCCCGAATCTATCAAACGTGACATCGGAAAACCTCCAGAAAGTGGACTAGAAATAACGGTAAATTTGTGTCCTAAAATCTGTCATTTGGCTACCATTATCGGCTATCTGTTTACTGGTCGTGTTCAACTTTTTATTATAGGGGAAAGTTTTTTACATTCGTACACACTCGTCCAGTATTTATTTTGAGTTGAAAACATATCCATACTCGTGAGCTAAGACAATGTGAGATCGGCGCGGACTGCTCCACTGCTGGCAATGCACTTATCCTACAACACAATGTATTACAACCCCGGTAAATGAACATACGTTAAACTGAATATCTGTTAATTCACACAGAGAGCTGCAAACATCAAGTTAGAAGCTCGAAACATATCGATACCAGCAGATAACGTGACAGGACCTGCGAAGAACGCCGGAACCAAGATTATAATTTATAAAAATAGTGCTGAATCACATCAGCTTGCGGCAAATGATACAGGTACAAAGATTGAAGTTTCAAGAAATGCTTCTGCACGTGCTGTGGTAAGGATTAACGAAGTCATGAAGAAACTACTGGATTTGCTCCGGCAGCTGGATCAGCTTGAAACTATAGATGAAAAAACATTACGAAAACTAGAAAGTATGGAAAGGAGTGATACTGCCGCTGCTGATATTGTTGCCAGAGAGTTTGGAGCTATACAGGAAACTCAAGAAGTGATAAAGAAATCTATTCGTCTGTATACACTTGACCTAGAGAAGCTGAGGAAACAAATAGCAGATGCAAGAGCAACCTATGAAACCCTACCACATGTGTGTTTAAAGGTTCCTCCAGCTGTTGAGGGGGAGCCGTAGTTACTAGTCCTAAACTGCTGTATTCCGAGTTGTATCGATAACTGTATGAGTTGACAGGGAATGTTAAACTCCATGAATGCACCTAGTTACAATGTGTTGTATTGTGTATTCTTTGTGTTGCGTTTTGTTTTCTCAATTTGCTTTACATACTTGCCAAATGTATCCAGTTATTTTTTTCATAGTTGAGAGAGTATTCGTGACGAGTTTTGTTTTCGCAACCTGCTTTAGATAATTTTTAAATGTATTCAGTTATTATGTGGTAGTTGTAACAGTATTCTGTGTTTTGTATTCTCAATCTGATTTAGATTCTTCCGTCTCCAGTGTCAAATGTATCTAATAATTGTGTGTTGTATTTGTCAGAGTATTCTGTGTTTCGAATTTTATTCCCTAAATCTACTTTAGGTACATGTCAAATTCCACTTCAATATTTTAACTATTATTTTCCAAAAATGATTATATTTTTTCAACTATTACAATAAAATGAAAGCCTCTAGGGTAGGGTGTGCGATGAAAACCTACCAGGTGGTATTGCGTACTCTTGTACTCCTGGTTTCTAACGAGAGCACCCGTCATTTCCACGAAATGGAGAATTTCCTTTATACGAGAAAACTTAGCGTGTAACGTACCTGTACTCTAGCTGGCAATTTTAGGGGGCAAAGATTCAACAAGAAGTCAAAAATCTTGGCTGAAATGTTTGTTTCAAGCTTTCAAAGGGTTTTGGTATAATTTTTCTATACTTGGGTCTTGTTATTTATCGGTTTTTTGGATACTTGGGGTATTTTCTGTAGATAACAATGAGTTATAAAAGCTGGAGGCTACTAACAATACAGCGTATTACTGGTAGCATTATTTTCATTATCACTGAAGCGTGATAAACGTTGGTATGTGGGGCGATTAGGTCTATCGAGCCAATTTTAACTTCAACTTGTTGCCAGTATTGCTGTAACTGTTGCACCAGCTGGACTTCGAAGGGCAAATGGAAGGGCTAAAAACGTCGATAATTTCATATAACTTACCAGTGGTGGATATTACTTGTTTGTCAACATATACACGAACGTATATTTACAGAACTGCGGGCTTTATTTGATATTTCCCCTGTAAACACGTGTATGAGATCATTGTATTATCCGTTTGACTATAGGGTGAATGATTCTAGGCTGGAGTTGTTGTGCTATGTCTAGATAATCAGTTTGCTTTCAAGAATCTCTTCCACAAACACATTCTGGGTGCAATGTAATACCATCACGAACAGCCAGATTGGTGTAACCAAATTAGAGCTCAACCTTTAGCAAGTAATAGGCCCTTCGCAGCTCGAGATCACATGGTACAAAATTCGCCATACTGGAACGCAACTCCAAGACAAAGCTCCATCAACTAGAAAAACGTGATATCACGCTTTTCTCACTCTTTTCTAGTTGATGGAGCTTTGTCTTGGCGTTTGTCACATTCTTTTGCGTTTCAGTATGGCGAATTTTGTCCACTGCAAAGGACCTATTCTCTTTAGTGGGTAATTCATAAGTACAAATTATATATAGCATCTGGTAACTTTTCCTTCTCAATTGTAAGTTATACTGTTAACTTCTTGTAATTTGTTTATAAATATTTTTGATCATTGTATTTCCTGTTGTTAACAGTAGAAGAGTCGCGTATTGTGAAAGAGTATTGGGTGTTGCTTCGTATACGAAATGTTGAAGTCAAATTGATGAGCCCTCAGGTTTGCATATGTTCAGTGTACAACGCAGATCCATCAGATTATTTGGGAGAGAGATCTGAAGATTTGGAACAACATTGTGGGTACTCCTACACCTCATCAACAACCTCTGGAGTCGCGTTTTCTAAAGAAAATTACACCCATATCAGATCCCACTTGTTAACACAAAAAGATCCATGAAGTGTTTTAATGAATTTTAATAGTATTTTAAAATATTTTTTTTGTAAACTTTAACGTTTCTTTGGAGTTTATTTAATAAAGACCATTATTATTATCGTTACTATTATTATTACTATTATTATTATTATTATTGTTACTATTATTGTTATTTTGTAAAAACGTTTCTCATTGTCATCAGGTAGAGGTTTCAGGCACTAGATGTTTTAAAATTTCAGTCACTTTTTTCCTGCACAACCACTCTTACCGCATGAGGGCGCGACATATCCATTTTATAATGTCGACACACTACGAGTTTCTTTATTTTATCTTATTGTGATCGCTCACTGTGTGTCATTCATAACTAATCTCACATCAGTCTTAGATGGAGACACGACATTTCAATATCGATTTGTTCTGCACAACCTTTCTCTCTACATAGGAAAAGCTCATAGTGTTTCCATGTTAAAACAACCTTTATGTCTGGGACGGGAGATTACACGTTGATATTGATTTCTTCTGCGCAACCATCCTCATTGCATGAAACAGTTCGTAATATCTCCCTTCATCATCAGTCTGAGCCGGGACAGTTCGTTTTTTCGTACTAACAATTTCACGTTTAAACATCTCTCTTCATCATCAATACGAAATCCTAACATAAATGTTAATGACAATTTATTCCACACGACCATTCTCACTGCATAAAGAAAAGCTCGTTATATATCTACGTTAAAACATATCTCTTCACCATCAGTCTGAGACGGGACATGATTTGTTCTCCACAACCCACCTTGTTGTACGGAAGAGTTCGTATCTCCAGTCTGAGACGAAACATTGCATGTTAATATCGATTTGTTCTGCCCAACCATTCTCGCTACATGAAAGAGTTGTAACATTTCTTTGTTAAAGCATCTCTTATTATCATCAGTCCGATATGGAGACGTCACATGTTCATATTAATTTGTTCTCCACAATTACTACTCTCATTGCATGGAAGAGTTCGTAACATCTGCCTTTATCATCAGCCTAAGACGAGACATAACATGTTTCGCAATATTTCCACGTTAAAACATCTCTTTTCATCATCAGTCCAAGATGGAGACATTACATGCTAATATTGTTTTGGCTGCACAACCATTCTTCACTGCATGAAAGCCTGAGTTCACATTAAACACCTCTTCATCATCAGTCAGAGACGGGACTGACACGACAAGATAACATTGTTTTGTCTCCACAATCATTGTTTTCATTGCATGGAAGAGTTTGTAACATCTGCCTTCATCATCAGCCTGAGACGAGACATTACATGTTTTCGTAATATTTCCACATTAAAACCATCTTTTTTCATCGTCAGTCCAAGATGGAGACATCACATGCTAATATTGATTTGTCTGCACAACCATTTTTCGCTGCATGAAAGAGTTCGCAGATCGCCATGTTAAACATCTACCTTCATCATCAGTTTGACACTGGACATTACATGTTTTCGTAATATTTCCACGTCAAAACCATCTTTCTTCATCATCAGTCCATTGTGGAGACATTACATGTTAATATTGATTTATCTGCACAACTATTCTTCACTGCATGAAAGAGTTTGTAGATCACCATGTTGAACATCTACATCATCAGTTTGACACGGGACATTACATGTATTCGTAATATTTCCACGTTAAAAATCTTTCTTCATCATCAGTCCAAGATGGAGACATTACATGCTAATATTGATTTGTCTGCACAACTATTCTTCACTGCATGAAAGAGTTCGTAGATCGCCATGTTGAAACCATTTACTTTCATCAGTTTGACATGGGACATTACATATTTCCACGTTAAAACATCTGTTCATCAACAATCTGAGATGGAGACATTACATACTAATATTGATTTGTCTGCACAGCCATTCTTCACTGTATGAAAGAGTTCGTAGATCGCCACGTTAAACATCTCTCTTCATCATCAGCCTGAGACAAGACATTACAAGTGAATAATGAATTGCCTGTACGGACGTTCTTCACTGCCGGCATGAAAGAATTTGAAATATCTATGTTAAACAGCTCTCTTCATCACGAGTCTAAGACGGGACACTCATTTTTTCGTAATATTTCCAAGTTCAAACATCCTTCACCATCAGTCCGAGATAGAGGCATGACATATTAGCGTTGATTTTTCTGCACATCCATTCTCATTGCATGAAAAAGCTCGTAACATCTCCAAGTTAAAACATCTCTCTTCATCATCATTGTGAGAAGGGACACTACAAGTTAATCTCGATTTGTTTGGTACAACCATTCTCACCAAATAAAAGAGTTCGTAATATCACCACATAAAAACGTCTCTTCATCGCCAGTCTGAGACGGGACACATTAAATGTTAATATTGACTTGTTATGCACAACCATTCTCACTGCATGAAAGAGCTTGTAACATCTCAACGTGAAAGTCGTCTCTTTATTATCAACACGAAATTGAGACAATCCACGTCAACATCCAACAGATCGTTCTTACAGTTAACCGCACTGCACGAATTCAGGTAAACGCGACAATGGTAAGAAATCGAGGCCTTACTGCATTTTAACATGAAACATCCGTCGCCACCAGCTAACCTCCAGCATGACAGCGTTTATAACAACCCTGCGTAGACTCGTCTTTCAGTTTTGTCAGTATTAGATCGACAATTACAACGTTCGAGTCTAAAAAAATATGTGTGAAGATCAGAAACGTTCGTTGTTGTGTTTAGATTATCTAGAAAATTTTTTTTCATACATACGTTTTAATCCAGATCGGTTGTGTGTGGTGATCGTAAAACCGAAAAACGTTCAAATCGTCTTGTAAAAAATTACCTTTTTTATTTACGTTTCAACCTCCGTCGGCGAAGCTGTCTGAACGTTTAAATCATTTGTAAAAAGTATTTTAAGAATTTTAAAATTCGTGTCTCTTGATCCGTACAGAAAGCGCAACTCATCAAAAGGGAAGCTGAAAAACTTCAGTTACCGACGGATAACGTTACTGAACCTGCCAACAGGGCCAGACTACAAATGGATGACTACACAGCTCGGTATGAGACAACAAAGGAACAAGTAGAGAGGAGTTCGCAAAAAGTTGAAGCTGCGCAAGAGGCTTCTGATCGATCGATGGTTAAGATCAACGAAGTCTTGAAGAAATTGCAAGATCTCCTTGCGAAACTTAACAATATTAGTAACATTGACTGGAACCAGTTAGAGCGTCTTGAAGCTATTCTAAGAAATATATCGGCTCGAGGTGACAAAGCCTTTAGTCATCTTTCAGATTTGGAAAAGAGGCAAAGGGTGATCAAGAAAAGTATTTTATCTTACCGTGTAGATCTGGGGGGACTTAAGAAACAAATTGCATGGGCAAATATGGTTTATGAGAGCTTGCCCAATGTGTGCACCAGACTGCCCGCATGTCCCGAGAATAGCTGTTTGCCTACATGTAGATGTGGCGTCTGAGGAAACCTCACTGAAACCAGTTGAATATTGCCAAAGGAAGAGTGCTAAATATTCAAACGATAACGTATTCTAAAACCAAACCACGAACAAGGAACAGCTAAACAATCTGTTAGTAGTTTTACCATATTGGTAACAAGGAACAAGGAACAGCTAAACAATCTGTTAGTAGTTTTACCATATTGGTAACAACGCAAAATATATTCAGAGTTGCAATTGTGCATCACTATACACTTTGCTGATGATAGCTGATCTTAACACGTGAAGAAAGAATGCGATGATTTGTTTGATTTTTTAAACTATGCTGCACATGGTAAATATAGAAGTAGTGAAGTAGGTTGCGTGTTTTTTTTTGTCAGTCCGACTTCAAAATCTCGAACCAGTGGACATTTCTTGCAAGATCTTATGGTCAGCACTTTAGCATTTTTTTTAAACTTTTTTTGCAAAGTTTCACCCACAAAAGTAGAATGTCTAGTTAGCCGTCTTGCAAGTGTTCACGTATATTATATATGTACTTATTGCTATTAAACTAATTCTATATCAGGCAAGAATGCAAAAGTTAAGCTCGCAAAGCAGCTTGGGAATAAACATCTTGAAACATCAAAATACGATGTATGCTGGTGATGGCCGATCTGCCCCTCATCTTGAGACTGTTCAAATTGTAGTGTGCTTTGAACTGTTCAAATCAACCTACTTCGAAGAATCGAATTCGCTTTAAACTTCTTAAATGCTTGTAAACGAATTTAACTGAAATGTACCTTTATCTTCATTAAGTTTTATGTGGTCCTTAATGGCTGGGTCTATTGAAGATAGCTTCAAGATTTCATGTAGCAATTTATAAAACCGTTATCTCTAAGGTACGATAAAAGGAAAGAAAAACACAGACCAATTGTTACTATGGGGCTCTCTTATGTCTTGTAATTAAGATAAAATAATGAAGCCAGTGGACTTCCTTAATAAAGCAGTTGTTCAAATGTGATGAAATATCCAACAAGTTTTGCGATATGTTTTCTTATTGTATTGTAGGTTTGTAGGAGCCAAGTTCTTTTTGAATAACTGTAAATACGGTTGGTTTTAAATGAATTTTTGTATTTTTTTATTGCAGAACATTTTATCTGACTTAGTTCGTCCTTCGAAATGGGAATTATGTAACTGTTTAGTAACGAGCAATTCTGCAATTCTGATCTCTGCACATTTTTAAGGTTTCTCATTAAATACAAAATTGGATTTAAAATTCAAGATGTGAATGTCGTTGATATTTAAGGCGAAAGAAACTAGATTTTCGAGTTATGAGCTACGTGTTTCGAACCATGTTGGCGATTTAACCCACCGTCCGTTAAACTCAACGCACGAGTATCTTGGTGTGCACTAACCGACCTCTCGGCAAAATAAGCGGACACTGTGTATTGCATTTCTTGAGACAGCTCTAGGTCCAATATCGAGAAACCAGGGCCAGTATTGTCCAGATAATTGCGTCTTCGATAAATTTGGCCCCCAGGTGTTATTTCAACAAATGGTTCAGTGCCACACACTTTTCCATAGAAATATAGAATTACTGAACGTTCTGACTTTAAAGTTTGGGTTAAAAAGTGTTTTTTACACGATTCCCAAACTTAAAAGTAGTGGGTCAACGGGATACAACACACAGCTGTTTAAGTTGACTTGTGAAGAGCACAATAAGCAAATCGTAAATCATGATGGGAGTTATAATTTCGCAAAGTGCTGATCTGATCTGGACCTAATTTATCAAATATACTTGGTTTCGTACTTTGCTGGGTTCGTTCACTTCGTGCCAGGTGATCGGACATTTATCACGTGCTTGGAGTAAGCTCAGGTCTGCGCAAAAGACACCATCTCAGAACGCGCGGGGAAATTACTAACGATCGTTGTTGTCTTCTCGTTTTGTAAAGAAACGAATTCCGTAAAAGGAACTATTAAGCAGACAAGTTCTAATAATTAAATTCAACAAAGAAGTTGTTTTTTAGCCTATCCACGACTTTAGTAGATAAGTGTATTCAAAGATAACAAGTTTTGATAGCGCTAAGAACTGTTTAAAATCAACGACTGAAATTTAAAAGTGGCGGACATTTCGAGACTATTTTGTGCGCGATTCAGTTAGGCGTTCCTGGCACACAAGAGCCGATCATCTGGTGTAAACATCAATGGATGGTACGCGACGTAAAATATAGGGTCCCATAATTCCTTTTGCGCTTTGTATTGTCCTTTGTAGCCGTCGGCTCTTGAAACCCTAAAACAAAGGCTAAGTTTAAGTAAATCTGTTGGAGAAGAAGGGGAAATAGATGGAATGTACACGTTGACTTTAAGAGATGAAAAAATATCTCCAGTGTTCTTCGTTAAATTTATGCAGTCGCCGAAGGTAAAAGATCGATTAGGGTTTCTTGCGAAGTGTCAAGTACCAAACCTCATTCCAAAGGTTTTTTTTCAGAGGAAGGAGTAGAAGAGGTATCCTGGGAACGAGGTTGACAAGTACGAAGAAAATGCGATTGTTTGAAGAGTAGGAATAGTGGGTGCTTTTCTCGAGTTGAAATTTCACGCGAAGTTTTCAAACTTGGATGTTTAACCTTCATTCAAGAAATGTGCCCCTGGACATACTTTGGGATGTGTGTTAGTTTTAACGTTACAAAATCGCTAATTTTTGTGTGTTATGGGATGGTTAAAACTTTGAAACAATACGTCGACAGGGTCGATCAGACAAGAAGTGCGAGAATCGGGACGGACAAAATTTTCCAGAAAATTCACGGGAAAATTTCGCTGACCTAGCAGCCATTCCAGTTTTGGTTCAATTGTCTGCTTACTTTATAAGTTAGCTCAAAATATTTTGCATCGAAGGTAAGAACAAAAACAGGCCAGAGAGAAGGAGAAAAAAACAAACCAAAAAAAATCCCAGGTTTTTGGCTTCTGCTCATGCCCACCAAATTGAGTAAATATTATCGTACTTCAGACAAAGAAGGAGAACACCTGGTGTTCCACTAACTACGTTTTCAGCTTACTCGGTTGAAACCAATCGCTCACAAGGCCAAAATACGGATTTTACAGTTAAGGGGTTTTTTGGTAAAAATTCCGCATTGACAGGGTTAAAAATTAAAGGCAGATGAAACTATTGTTTCAGATTCATTGTTACTGTCTTCATACATGAATACTTAAATAATTAGGCCTAATGTAGCTTTCGCTAAATCTAGGCAGGCAGGCAGGTCTTCATAGCCTGCGTAGATGGATCGGAACCTGTGAAGATCTCGACACAGGTAGAGCAGCCGACCTAAAGGACTGTATAGGTCTGTTGTGTTGGTGAAATCAGGTAGAGCAGCCGACCTAAAGGATTGTAGGTCTGTTGTATTTGTGAAATTATCAGGTAGTAAGTTCCAAAGTCTGACAGATCTAGGGAGGAAACAGAAGCTATAAGCAAGGACATCACAGTTTGCTTGAATATAGATTGAGCCGTTGCGCCTTGTGCTGAAGAGACTCTTAAGTTACTGTAAACGGTGGCGCACTAAAGCTACTTATTCACCATGAAGTTCTAGTTTATAAAAGAAATAGTTTATGGAAGTGTCAGTACTGGCGTGATAGAGTGATAATTAAAGATCAAATCTGCTATATAAGAACAAGTCAGCGGTAAAATTTTACATTCCTCTCATCACAACTGATCTAAGGACAAGTCAGTGGTAATACAGCACTTTCCTCTCAATGCATAACTGATCTGAGGACAAGTCAGCAGGTAATATGATGCAGCCCTCCAATGACATGTGAGGACTGGTCAGCGGTAATTTACTACATGTTTCGTTATGTGAGTACAAGTAATTTTTAAATATCTAAACATTTGAGGATATACATAACACAGTTGTACAAAAATATAAAATGTCGCACTACGTACACATAGTGGTAATACTGTACAGTCCAATCTGTAAAGACAGGTCGGCGATAATTCGTTACGGTCCCTTTGTTATGTAAAGACAGATCAGTAGTAATCAGTAGTAATACGATACAGTTATCGGTCAGATCAGCGGTAATACGATACAGTTATCGCACAAGGTCAAGTGAGCGGTAATACGATACAGCTATCGCACACTTAAGAATGGGTCAGAGGTGATCCGATATACAGTTTTTCACCAGTATCCTCATTATGTGAGGACATGTTGGTGGTAACACGGCACAGTTCTCTCATTGTTTAAGGACACGTCAGCGATAACACGGTACAGTTTCCTCACGCGTAATGACAAAGAAGCAGTAATGCGATGGTGTTTTATTATGTAAGGACGACTCGGCGAGTACAAAGGTACAACCCTCTTATTCAGTATCTGTCGGCAGCGCAGTAGTCGAGTGGTTAGCAAGTTTGACTCGTAACCTGAAGGTCGTGAGTTCGAACCGCTGCTAGTCCTTGAGCAACACACTTTACCTGACTTGCTCCAGTTGACTCCGTTATATAAATGAGTACCAGCTTCTGCTGAAGGGGGGGAGGGAAGGGGCGAACCTGTGTCCTGTCCAGGGGGAGTCACAGACTCATCCGCTTAACGCTAGGGAAACCGGAGATAAGCGCCGGTCTTAGAGCCACTTAGCTCGGGAAAGGATTTGGGCTTTTTAGCCTCTTATTATGTAAGGAAAAGTCAGCGGTAATGCGATACAGTTCCAGTCACAGCCGTAACAATATTAATAATAATAGTAATGATAATAACGACTTTATTGCAACATCCTCATCATGAAACTAATGTTGAAATGGATAATTTATTTCAAAAAGTATTAACAATTCGATTTAAAATATAGTAAACAGTGAAACCCACGAAGTCCCTTAAACCCACCCCCACCCCATGT
>JANSTQ010174204.1:0-19880 GCA_026167885.1 Bergia puertoricense
TTTTATTGCTATACCATAGTCGATCGAACTAGTGATTAAAGCACGCGGTTGATTGGCACAGTAAAGATGCCTTTCTTCGATCAGATTCTTGTACGTGGTCATTTGAAGATCACGAAGGACGGAGGGATCAAACTTCCCAAAAAGAATAAAAATACCTTAAAACAAAGAGAGATGAAGGGACCTATTCATCCCGTTCTCAAGTAAAGAACCAATTAATCAAATCCCACCCTTCATGTGACTGACATAAACAGCCCTCTATTTGACGATCAGAAAATGAACAAATTCCGGTCACAAGATCAAGCAGCCAAAAGGGAATAAAAACATTAAAAACAAAACCGACAAAGAGCGCTATTCATCGTTGTACTCAAATTAAAAAAACAATTAATCAAATTGAGTCACAAGATAAAGCAACCAAAAGGGAATAAAAACATCTTAAAACAAAGACTACAAAGATCACCAATCATCCCGATCCCACACCACCCTCTATTTAATTTACGTCAATGTCATTTCTTTGACAATCAAGGAACAAATTCCAGTCATGAGATCAAACATCCCGAAGGGAACGTGGAGTGCTGCTCATTCCTGTCCTTAAGCTAACTCCGCATTTCATTTGATATACGTAAACCTGCCATTATTTTAACCATCAAGAAGCAAATTCCAACAATGGGGCCAAACCTCCAAAAGAAAACAAAAAAACTTCGAACAAAGGTGGTTAAGAGGGCTATTCATTCCTGTACTCTTACTAGCCGCGCCTTTACTTTGATTGACACGATGGCGTTTGATTCCTTCGTGGGGCTATTTAAACACCAAGGCCTCAGTCCACGAGTCATCCTACACTGGGAGCTCTAAAGGTATGGAAGTTTACTTTTAAAACCATTTTTGGTAATTTTTCGATTATCTGAAGATTCTTCAAATCTGTTGCTGAAAATATATTTAACATTTGTTGTCTTTTTTTTCATTCGTCAGAGTAACACCAACATTTACTTGCATTTCGGTCTACAAATTGGTAAGTACTTACTTTTCGTTACCTGTACAGTAATTGCAAAAATGTTTTCCATGAAATACTCTGGTTTGAGAGAAACAACGCAGCTAACGAAGTTATTGTTATTGATATTATTACAACAAGCCTACCATCTTCAGTTCGTTGTATTAACTTACCACAAATGTTTTTTCGCATTTGCTAAAACCTTTGTAAAATTTCAATTGTGACAAGTTAGAAATTTAAGAAATAAGAGATCGAGGTATAAATATCACAAACGCGTAGTTTGGTGAGTCTATATGCAACGTTTGACTCCGTTATATCTTAACACTGTTATTGTTGACAGGCGAGCTCCTTTCTGCTGTGCTTCTTGTATATTTTCCGGGTTCCTATTTTTTCCCTTTTTCAGCTAAAACAGTGCACGTTTTGAACACGATCGGGTTCAACTTTGATTTAAACCAAACATGAAACAGCTCAAAAGTAGTGACTGAGGCAGACTTGAAGTCAAAAACCTAATTAAAATCCCAATACTTTCTTCATGCCTGTTTTAAATATTTTTGTGTTGCTACCCAATCACTTTGTTGATTTTGGTACTCAATTTTAGCACTGATAATTTATTTCTGCTGCATTTCTGTTTTTTTTTTAAGTCAAGTTACACCGCAGTATCTCGCAGTACGAGCCGCAGAATGTTGTGACTTATCCTTTTTTATCAATATTTCCATTCATAAATTTAATTTAACCATGCTTATTTACTCCCAATAAATTTTATCCCGAGTTCAGAAATGGTTGCTGTATATTTCTTCAGCTTGACAATTTCTTGCATGTTTGTACTTTAGTTTAGTTGCAATTGAATCTGTCTTGATTTTGAGTGAATTAAACTAAAAATTTATCTCTATTGATATTGGTCAAAAAATGTTTACAAAAACCTAAAACCTTACAAGTAACAGAAGTTGTCATGGTTACTCACTTTCATTAAAAACATTGGTTGTGATAATGTACTGTGCAAACGTTGACAGTGAGTAGTGAGTTTGAACAGCTCAGAAAAGTCTTATATTCACAAATGCAATAATCACACTGTAAGTGAAAGCAGCTTGTAATCTTGCATGGTCTTTTCTTCATTACACAGCTTCAGAATCTGCTGACAATGGGTTCTTTGAGAGGCGAAACTCTGACACTTAGGAGTAGGGGAGAAACTGTTACGGTCAACTGGAAGCAAGGATCGTTCATTGGATTTGGCGGTGACAGAAGTCAAAACTATGTCCTATGCGATTACGCCACCAGCAGTGGTAACAGCGTCCCAGTTTACATTCAGGGCGGATATGACATACCGCAGAGGTTGACCATTAATTCCAGTTTGCAGTATGGGACACAGGACAATGTCCTGTTCTTTGTGTACCATGACAAGAGTCAGACACCATACCAAGAGCGATTCAGATGCAATGGCCTGACGAAGTTTGTCTATGCAGCAAACAGTCTCCTGAAAATTGCGAAAGGAATTGATATCTCCTGGGTGGCAGGAAACTATCTGGTTAACGTGTGAAAGAATACACGAACTGTGTGTTTGACCCCTGAGAACTAAGATCTCGAATCTTGGTTGGCTCAGTTGATATAGCTTGGTCAGGCTAGGCGAGTACTGTCCAGTGCTAAACAGGCGTGTAAGATAAGAACTTCCATCATAAAATGATTCAAACTATTATTTTCAGTTTTGGGGTAGTAATTAAATTGTGAACATTGTAAGACGCGTTAAAAAAACACTTTTTAGTTGCCTTATATATGTGACTGTTAATTTTCCTTGCTCATTAATATAAAAGCCATGTTAAAGTCAAGACAAGAAAAAGGCGAGAAAAATATCTTCTTTTAGAAAGATACCTGTTTGGTATTAAAATGTTACAATAGTGATAAATAAAAACTATGCTTGTTATTTCGTTTTTGAAATAAGTATTTGTAAGTAACGTCTACTTTATTCAGACTTTATTAGCAGTCAATTAAAGTTTTTGAAAAATCTTACTGTTCTTTTTCGCTATTTTTGTTTTTAATATCTAAAACTTTTTGCAGAGGCATCCTCTTTATGATGGATAATAAGTTCTTATTTAAAAAATATTTTCGTGTGTATGTCAGTCGTTTTTCAGACTCAAAATAAATAGTGACAAGTTAAGATGCACAACGTTTTCAGATCGACCTCTTTAATTTACTCTGTATTTTTTATTTTATTTTAGTCCCTGACACCCGAGTAAAAAGTGGTCACTAAAAATCATGATCAGTCATGATATTTAGTGATATTTTATGACATGATATCATGATTTGTCATGATTCATCACAACCATGTTATAACTAGTCATATCTGAGTCATGGCTTGCCATAACAAAGTCATGATCTTGTTGTTCAAGTCAAGACATTCCAAGGCTGTTCATGACAGAATGTGACTTGCCATGCATTGATCACGACCAGTCATTTTTTGGCTACTTCAGCTCAGTTAAGTCATGACATTTTAAAATGACTAATCATGACAGGAAGCTAAACTTGTCATCAACTTATCATGACAAACCCTTTTTGGATTTGGATGACTTTTCAAAATCAAGGAATTATGACTGGTCAGATAACTAATTTTATTATATGGCTACAATAGTACGCGCGCTCTGATTGGTTGATGAGCGGGCAAGATTTTCTTGTAATGACCGTTTATTATGAAAAATTTTCTTGCCTTAGCTTTTTATAACTTTTTAAGGGTCAAACACTTGTAAACACAGGTCAGTTTGTTTTGTGAAAATTAAAGTAGTTAAATTTGCCCTAGCTAGATCTTGGCGTAATGAAGACAAAAATTGCCTCATTGTCAAAGAAACCATTTCTTCTGGTTTCGATCGCATGACGGTTCCCTTTTTTTCAGCGCTAAAAAGGCCATATAATAAATAACTTATTAACCTCGTCCGTTCGGTCATTACAGAGAAATCTCAGACCTCGGCCTTGAAGTATTGACCTCACTATCGCTCTCTCAATACATCAAGACCTCGGTCTGAGATTTCCCTGTAATGACCTCACTCTCGGTTAATAAGTGGTATATAACCATTAGTTTATGTCATGACCAGTCATTAAATCGCTATGACCACACTAAGAATATAATTAGCAATTATTAGTGGATCAGGCTGATTATGACATGAAGAATTATGCAGATCGAGGAGGGTGGAAGATAACACCCTCTGAGATCTGCATAATTCTTCATATGATATGAAAGCCAAATTCAATAGTTGTTTTAGTATTCATTTAAAATATTTCCTGAGCTCTTACAAGATAACAAAATGTATTAAAATGGATTCTCACTTCAGCATAGAATATTTCCAAGCCAATTCCTCTGCTGTCACTGGATTTTTTATGCTTCTCTCTTGAAAATAAGCTAAAAAATCAAGTGACTTCTGCCAACTTTTAAATCGAGATTAAAATCTCGATTTATCATGTAATAATTTGGAAATTTTATTGTCCCAATGTTCAAGCCTTGCGGCCATTTTCATGCTCTCTAGTAAATGTTCAGCATGCAAAGCCGTTGTTGTGTGATGTCAATCATCCAACAATAGAAACATCTTCCAAATTTTTTCGGTGTTAGCCGGTTAGCTGGAATTAGCCGGGGATTGAAAGCCAATCAGAAATGGGGAAATGAATAATAATGACTATTAAACCATTTTTAGCGGAGCTCCTGCGCGGAGCGGAGCATCGTGGGTAAGCATTTTTGGTTGCGTACGTCCACCCGCCCTCTCGGGGAGGGGATTCTCAAGACAGTCCGACCGAGGGGAGGTGAATGTCATATTTTCTCGCACTTTGGGGTAACACGCGTTTTACTCAGTAAGACACTACCTCTCTGGAACCTGTATTTTCATTCGCCCGCTATAAACACTACCTCTATTGTTATTCAGGGCTAGGGGTATTGTTATGACCTGTTATCTATTGTTTTAAGAACCAATGAAGTAACTCGTTCCGAGAGGTAGTGGGCGACCCGTTTTACTTGGCGGGAAATTACAATGCTATCGTCAGCTCTGTCGTCACTTTTCAAAGAGAGGTTTTCTTGAAAACTTTTATCAGCTTATTTAGCGAAGCGATTGTTTTGCAGAACAGCAGAAGTTTTAACTCGAGAAAATTGTTTTGTGCTATTGTCATGTCAACAAACAATAGCGAAGCGAATATTACGTGTACCTTAGTAGAAAACAGGGTTTACAGAGTCAAGAGCAACGGGAAAGTGAAAGGCGTGTAGCCCAAAGGTGAGCCTGCTCGCAGGCTAGAGAGCAAGAATTAACCGGCAAACTCCAAAGGGCACACTTATGTCCAGGATTGAACGCAAGTATTGTTTAATAAGTACTTCATGTTTGACTTGGTTATTTGACATTTCCATATTACTTCATATTTGACGGAATTCGGTGTGTTTTGGTGAACTTTTATTAAGGAGGACACTTTGTGATGCCTATCATGAGGAACGTGCATCTCATTAGCGTTCAATCCTGGACATACCTGAAAGAGCAAGCGAAGAAGATCGCGAAAGAAAGCGAGCCAGAGATAGAGAGAGGCGGCAAAATATTAGCGAGCAATGACGCGAAGTAGAACGAGCCAGGGATAGAGAAAGAAGACTGAATATGAGCGAGCAACGACGCGAAGGAGAACATGTCAGGGGTCGAGAAAGGAGGCGAAATGCTGGCGAGCAGTACCGCGAAGCGGAGAGAGCCAGGGCTAAAGAAAACAAAAGAGAAGGAAAGAAGAACGCGAAAGAGAAATACAAAGGCAAAGAGAACGGCAGCAAATCTAAATCTAACTCTATCGTCGCATGGATTGTCTCGCAGACTTAGTTTGGACGATGTACACTCCTAGTTGTAAATATGGGTTCACAATGATAATAAATTAACACTAAAAATATCATCAATCGACATGTACTACTTATATGCTTATTAAATAGTCAAATTTTATTTCTTTTCATAGATTATTCACCAGATCTCCAAATATGCATGTTAAGGACATACAAATAAATTAGAATTTTTTGCATATTTCACCTTATATATAGTAGCCTTACAAGATAAAATCAACATAATTTTATTGATTGCACACTCGTTTGAACATTTTTAATAGTTTGGTAAAGGGCCAGTTTGATTATTGCAGCACAGTATAGGGATGCTGCAGTAATAGTCTTGCCGAGAGACTTCAGAAGCTGCAAAACCGTGCAGCTCGTGTATTGTCTGCTCCTTATGATTGCAATGCAACTGACCTGTTCCGAAAACTTGATCAGAGGCTTCATCCATGTCCAATATACACGACCTGATACGACTCGTAAACCATTGCTTCACGACCCATGCGACTCACTAATGATATGCACTTCAACTGTACGACTCGTAAGCCATTGTTTCACGACCCGTACGATTCGTACGAGCCGTCAGACTACTTGTAATACACCGTAAGTCTCACTAATGATATGCAATTCACCAACTGTACGACTCGTAAGCCATTGTTTTCGAGCGTACGAGTCGTACGGGTAGACTAGTACTGGTGCCATTTACGACTCGTATCAGGTATGCATACTGGACAACCCTAAATATTATTTTAATTTCTATATATGTGGATAAAATATTTTGCATGTACCCGTGGGGGTAAAGTCATCTATTATCCTCTATGACCTATTTATCTTAACGACGGTGGCGGGGGTTGAGGGGGAGGGGTCGGAGGGGTCGGGAGGACATAGATGCTAATGGACGCCTTACACGTTTCCTTTATAGTAGTGTGTTATAATATTCAAGCTGACGACCCTCTCGGTTTGAATAAAACAATGATGTTATTACTTCAAACGAAGTAAAAAAAAGTATCGCAGAATTCCAAAAGCCATGAGGACCTATTTTTGTTCAGGAAAGCAGACAACAAACAACTGTAATGATCATGGTGAAACGAAGTCCTGGAGCAAAATAGCGAAGATAAGTTGGACAGAGAAACTGAGAAAAAACAAGCTACTCTTCGAGCTCAGTAAAATGTTTTACGGAAAGTTTGCAACTGCGGCTTTGCACATGGTTTGGAGAATTATTGCATACCATCTTGAACGTTACCTCGGCCGACAGGGATCGCCAATTTCAGAAATTGTTAGAATTGTTACTTGATCGGGAAATTATACAGTATGTGATAAGGGTCATGCCATCTGAGGACAGGACAGGTGTAGTTATATGAACTTGTGAGGACTCCTCTACGTGTTTAATGTTAACTTGTGGGGACCCCTATGCGGAGTACCTGACTTTTTTGTTGGGCTACCCCAAAACGCCCGGACATGCGAGTTGACTAATGTCGGACATTGTGTTTACAGTGTTTATCGTTGAGTTGAGTTTAATCAAGCCATAGAGCTATTTCAACAACAGGTAGGTTATAACTTATTTTTGTTCGTGGTAACAGATCTGGATGAGCTAAAGATACAGACTTGGCATAAACGTCTAAAAGAGGGTGGCGAAGGGTATTTTCGTGATTCGTGAAAGACCTTATTTTTTTCCGTAAAATGCAAAATAGCTAGTTTTTTTTTCTCGTGAATTGTGATTCCGTTATTGGCCGTGAACCGAAATTTGCCAGAAAAATTTTTCGTGATTAAATCGCCGTGAACCGTGACTTTGATTATGTCCTATTAATTATTATTTTCAATACCAATCATTACGAAATAAACAATGTTCCGTAAACGTGACAGGCAAATCTTTGTCCCCTTGAATTAATCTTCGAACGCCCATTCTTTCAGTGGGACGTGGTTTTCTTTCTGTTGCGCGCAGAACAAGGAGAGGACAGTGCTAAAGATGTTATACAAGGTAGTACTTTAGACATAATGCTTCAAAACAGAAGAAGAAGAACGTGTGAAAACAATGTCCCTCTGTTTTTCGTGAAACGTGAAAACGTAAAAAACAGTTTTATTTTCTAATCCCATCTCCCCTTTCCACCCCTTTTATCACCCTCGTTATTAAGATGCACTCAATCTACACCACTGAACGATGGCTTCCTGCATGGTTCACGCCTCACCACTGTTGGGAGTCTTTTGCCGTCCAGTAAAAGTGTTCATTGCCTTATCTGCTCCGAGGAAGTTCAAAAACAGGTCTATGGCTTTTTCTGGTAGAATGCTTCAAAGATAATAAAAAGTAGAACCTTGTTACAATGAGTATAATTAAATAATATATTGAACTCTTTTACCCCTCCCCCAATGTCAGCATACACATTCTCCTCATTCATCATCATACATTTCTTACAGAAATAGTTTAGAGAATTTGTTTATATATCAAGACGTTTCTTTAGCTAGTGATCATTTCCTAAATTCTTCTCACCTACATGTTCAACTTTTACCACACAGAGTGGAACCTCGTTATGCGACACCTCGTATAAGCCGCCACCTCTCAAAAGTGATCACATTTTCAAAGTACAAACATTTTTCCAGTAAAACCAATGGAAAGCAGTCGAAACCTATCGTAAGAGGCCTCCTCTCGTAAGCGCCTGCAACCACTATCTATTTTTAGCTAACATGGACCTTCTTGTGATTATTGTACGTAAATTTTAGCTTTCTTGGAAACACTATAAAACGCGTGTAAATCATAATTGCAAGTAAGTAGCGAAGTATTGTGTGAGTAATCAAAACGTTTTGTATGTGGCGATCATAACTAAGTAAGTACATATAGGGTAACTGCAATATTGTAATTAATGTAATGTATCGTATTCTGTAAGTGACGTAAGTAATGTAGTGTCAGCCTAGTCCCTTGGCGCTCTCGGCTCGGTCAAACCTGGACCCTATTGTGAGTCGTGACGTCACCGGTAGAGACTCGCCCAGACTTCGCACGGACTACAGGACAAGAGAGAACGCCTAGGGACTAGGCTGATGTAGTGTATTCAGGGGGGGCCGAAGACTCGCGGATTTTTTGTATCAGAATCATCACCGAACAAATTACGTCACATCCGGTCCCAAAACGGCCAAAATGTCGAGCGCCTCGTCGCGAAAAGGCGTCGAAAAAAATTCTGGAGCAGACGGAGGTGTTTTGCATTTTTGGAACCGACAGTTTCGTGTTATTTTGTACCATGGGGTTTAAAGAGTTTGCAGAGATATTGCTTCGACTGTTTAGGGAAAGATTTCGATAAAAGAGATGCTTTTAGTACAAGTTTGAAGGAAACTAGCGGCGAGTGAGATCCTGTGTCATGGCGGATATTTCACAAACTCATAATCAAGTGCCGTTCAAACTTTTTGATCTAGTAAATACTGATGCTGTGATAACGTCAAGTAAAATAGCCTATCCCGAAGAAGACACCATGAAATTAACACTGGTGGTTACAGTTTGTAGTGTACACTTCGGCGATATCATTATCACAAGCCGTTTAGTGCGAGAAGACGATTTCTCTGGAGGCGATCTTTCACACTCTCTAAACACGTGCCGTTCAAACTTTTGGATCTAGTAATTACTGATGCTGTGATAACTTCGAGTTAAATAGCCTATCCTGGAGAAACACCATTGAGGAAACACTGGTGGTTATAGTTTGCAGTGTCTACTTCGGCAATATTATGAACACAAGCCATTTAGTGTGGCGATTCGATTTCGGTGGATGTGTGTCATGGCGGATACTTCATGCACTCAAAATCAAGTGTCGTTCAAACTTTTGAATCTATTTGTTACTAATGCTGAGATAACGTCAAGTAAAATAGCCTATCCTGAAGAAAACACCATGGAAAAAACACTGGTGGTTACAGTTTGTAGTGTCTACTTCGGCGATACCATTATCACAAGCCGTTTAGTGCGAGAAGACGATTTCGCTGGAGGTTGTCATGGCGGATATTTCACACTCTCAAATTACGTGTGGCTCAAACTTTTCAATCTAGTATTTACTGATGCTGTGATAACGTCGAGTAAAATAGTCTATCCCTAAGAAAACACTATAAAAGACACACTGGTGGTTGTATTTTGTAGTTTTCTATCATAACACAAGCTGCTTAGTGTAAGGAGTCGATTTCGCTGGAGCTGTTTCATGGCGGATATTTCAAACTCTCAAAACACGTGACGTTCAAACTTTTGAATCTAATAATTGCTGATGCTGTGATAACGTCTTGTAAAATAGCCTATCCTGAAGAAAACACCATGGAAAAGACACTGGTGGTTAAAGTTTGTAGTGTCTACTTCGGCGATATCATTATCACAAGCCGTTTAGTGCGAGAAGACGATTTTGCTCGAGGTGTTACTTGTCAGTTTAGTGATGAAGATACAACTCTAACTGCATCCTAAAGGTTGGTATTTCTATTCCTACATTTTACATTAAACATTCTCGGTTATAGTGAGATACATATATGTCTATTCGGTCGTTGGGGACATCAGTGACAATAATTTTGTTCAATTTTTACCTTAAATAATTCCTTTCATAAAGGAAAGGCAGCCGAGTCCAAATCGAATCAAGAAACTTCGAATCATTTATAATCATTATAAAAATTTACTTGGTACAAGTTATTTAGGAAAGATCCTTCAACGTAAAAAACGTTTGAAGGATAACTCAGAGTTTGTTAACCAACAATAACGTTGGATGCGGTGTGGGACAAATGCAGAATGCAGACTGGCACTTTTGCATGGTCATTGGCATGAGTCATTGGCAATGATTGTAATGTAATGTTGTCACCATCCTGGACACGATGTAAAGTCTACTGCTGCATTTGTGCACACACCGCCTTAATTGGATGTGGGGGGATAAAGTTGGCTGGGTCTGAGATTTGTCTTGCAGAAAAATGAAATTTAAAAATTCCAGTAAGACAGAAATTGTTCGGTCAGTATAAACACAGACTGCAGACTGCAGACCAGGGGTAAAATGCAGACTGAGGGTAAAGTAATGAAACACAAGTCTGAAATAAGTCTTAAAGGTTTTCTTACCTTTGTTTACGAGGCTGCCATGTTGCAATTTAATATGGGGTTAGATCTGGTGCTGGCAAATTTTCTGAAGCACATTTCATGATGGTTTTCTTGAAGTTTTACTACACTGAATAGATGCTCAGTATAGAAGCCCCTTGTTTAATAATTTAGAACAGGGCAGGCAAAACTTGTATACTTAAAGTAACATTCCATGCAGATGATCCTTCGAAATAGTTTATTTTTCCACACATTTATCGGGGGATTGATCTGCCGAAATATGAGTCGTTTATTCCAAACAAATAATTAATCATTGTAGACAAAACTGCAGTAATTTTGGTATATTCCAGCTTGTTTCACTGCAAAATGATACAGCAGATACACAGCACATTCCATACAGATATTTCTTCAAGTTCGGAATTAATTTTTTAGCGGATAAGTACAATGGGACTTACTGAAATGTGATAGTAGGTGATAAACGGATCAATTGTAAAACATAACATTTTTCACTTGTCCTAAAATCGCCAAGAGTATGGGCTTTTCACTGCGAAACTATTATTGAAAACTCAAAGCATCCCCGTCTTGCCATCCATAATTTGTTAAAAAAAAAAATCCATGTTAATGAATGCTAAACTTAAGGTATTACGCAAATCATACAAAGATTAATCGCTGTCTTGCATGTTTGCAGCTAGATCAGATCTACATGACTTTCCTCATTATTAAGCACCAGGTTGACTTGGTTGATAAAATCTGGATGCCTCTCCTTCACAGTCATTGTTTGGTTCGTCACGCAACGTTGCACCTAAAATATCTAGGCTACACTCGTAACTCTTGTTTTATTGCATTTTACTCTGTCTGCATTTCAGCCCGGGTCTGCAGTCTGCATTTTACAGTGACCGGAAATTATTGGAAAAAGCTGTTGTAGTCCAATCAAGATTAAGTCCATTTGTAAATAGCACCTTGCAATCTTTTTTTATTGCATGTAGATGGTGACAGCGTATTCAACAAATAAAAAAGCCTTTGCCATGCTTTACTTTATTTAAAAGTGCTCAAGAAAGTGAAGAGAGCATGGAACAAGTGTGAGCCTGTTGATAGTTAACCAGCAGCCCATGTTTTCATCACACATTTTTAAATCTTTGTTTTAGGATTGACATCACTGCACGACAGTGTGCCACAGCCGAATAAATATCTCACTACAGCAACAAATTTTGTAAATTGTTTCTGTTCACAAAAGCAATATAAACAGTTGCTGAAACAACGAGGAATAATCGAAACAGAAATGGGCCTAGGGGGTGTACTTGCGATTTCAAGTGATGGGAATGAGCAAAGTTTTTTTCTTGGGTTTTGAAAGTTTTGATTCCAGGATTTTTTTGGGTGGGAAAATTTTGCAAGTATTTTTTTGGGTAGATTGTTTTAAGTAGGGATTTTTGGGGTACATGCAATTCAAAACAATCTAAAGATTTGTGGTTATATTAGCTGCCTTCTTCTGCAACTAAAGCACAAACAAGTGAAGTGTTCTTTGGTGTCTCTACTGTTGTTAAAATGACCTCCAGACGACGGAGAGATAAATTCAAATAAGAGGATAAAATCAAACACGAACATTCAATTTCATATGGTTTCCTTTGTGTATTGGCATGTGACCCTTTCTGGAAATTTAAATGGTCAGAGACTCAAGCCTCTGATGAAATTTATAATTTATAAATATATAATTTAATTTATTCTTGCGTTGTTTTGAGTAGTGTCGCAACTCTGAACAGTTGCTTATATCTGAAGATGGCCTGAATCCCTATGAGGGGTCAAAGATCCCCACTTGTTGTCAAGATTAAAGGCACTGTGAAGAGGGAATTAAAGGGAGGGGGACTTCACTCACTTATAATGTTCTGTTACAGGTCACTTTACATTATTTATCTACATTAAATTAATTTGATTTTTTTTCTGCTATGAAGTATTCTGATGCTTTTACCCTTTTATTCCCCCATTTCCAGCAAATGTCTTTCTACATAATTAATACCATTACCAATTCATTCATTCATTCATTCCAATTCCTATCACAGGGTTTAAATTACAACTGACAGGATAGGGGAGCAAGCCTATTTTGCACCTTCAACCTGAGATATCTTGGAATAAGAACCTCACTCGGAGGCCCATATTAATCCTACCATTTTCACAGCTTGTCCTCGTGGTGGGTGTGGTCTCGGTCCAGATTCTTCTCCTATTAATGCTCGTGCTCTTGCGTACGCCTCAAGCGAAACTTTATTACCCAGAAATGTCCACGGTGTACCTGGACTGTTCGACTTCAAATTTAGACTTTGGACTCTCACAAGTATATAACTTTCTACTGATTTCCATGTGCACTGTATACGCGTTCAAAACGCGAAAAATCCCCAGCAATTTCAACGAAGCGAAGTACATCGCCTTCGCCATGTACGCTTCGTGTATCGTGTGGCTCGCTTTCTTGGCTGTATATTACATGGAAGAAGAGTACGATCAAAAGCCTTTGGTGTTGTGTGTAAGCGTTTCTCTCATCGCGTTCGTTCTACTGGGATGTCTTTACGGACCCAAGGTGTATATTATTCTATTTCGACCGCACAGAAACGTCCGCAGGCATGTGAACCCAAGCTTGAGTCTGTCGAGTTTAAGTAAAGAGAAGGAAAAGAAATCTTCGCATGCGTATGTCGGGGTGAATCTTATGGACAATGCGGACAACGAGGGAGAAGAGATCGCCGGGAGTAGGTAATGAAAACCTCGATATTTACATAATATTTGACATCCTATTGATTGTCTTTTAGCTCTCTTCTCAAGACAAAAATGCGACAGGAGGAGGCGAAAAGCATAAGCAAAGTCCGTGCATGGTCTTGCGATCACATGAATTTGTACGATTTATGTCCCAGTCTTTCTCAATACAATGTTTCCCCCAGACCCTTTGTGAGAGGCCGCGCTTTCCCTTACGTTTTCCCCGAGTGCACGCAATCTAGACTTTAGCGCCACTTTAGGATTAGCTCCTATATTGATCTGACATGAATGGGTAACTATGACAATTTTGAGAGGCAATTTACATTCTCATCAGCAAAATAACGAAAACGAAACCCAGATTTGGACACGTACTGTAAATGGTGAGTACCAAAAAGGTGTCATTAGAAAATAAAATTTGTTGATGGAGTAAAAGCTTTCACTCTCTTAAGGCCTCGTGTCTAGTAATTTCCCATCTAGACTCCTCACTTCCAGTATTAAATGGTAACCTTTTAAAATTTCTCGACCGACTAACGATATCGATTGTATTTCTAAAAGAATGAGCAAAATCCTAGACAAATCCTTGGACCCTCTCCTCCGTTACTTTTCCTGCTGCAGATAATAGCTTTTGCAGTAGGTTTTCTAAAACTAAAATGACGATTTCGAGGAAAAGACCAATTCTTAGGTGACAACTAAAAACGCTGTTTTTAGTGCACCAATATTGTTGTAGTTAACTACAATAACAGTTAACAGTACTTCCGTGCTCATTTTCGAAATGGTTGTGCTGACGCTTACGCAACTATTTGTTTGTTTCAGTGCCGAGGACGCTGTAGAAAAGCAACATTTAACGTCTTCTGACTCCAGCGGACCTGCATCTGTATTGCTCTTGGGTGAAAATGGCGACAATATAAAAAAGCACGAGGTATATATAAACAGCTCAACAAGACGTAAATTCGCCATAGTCTTTGGAAAATGTGCACTTCTGTTTGAATTGAGGCATTTCTTGAGCATTTGAGTTATGCTTTTATCAATATTTTTAATATTTTTCTGCAGATGGAGAAGCTTATCAAGAATCTGAAAAAAGAGTTGCTTTCCACGAAGGAATCACTGCGTATTACACAGGACCAACTACTCGGACGCATGCAGAACAGCCGAAGCTGGGGGGAACTAAGAGAGACTAATGTACCACAAGGATACGAGATATTACAAAGAAAAGGCGAAGCGTGTTCAGATCTAGAGTGGGTACAATACCATATAGTACAGTACATTTTTCTTGTCAATTAAATCTCGTATCAAACCTGGGCACGTGGCTGGCTCGTGTCTGAATGTAATTGAGCTCGCGGTGTCCGTCTGAATGGTACTGTGCTAAGTGCATAACATGGCACGCGTAATCATGTCGAGTTCCATTTCTTTTCGGGAATGAGTGCTTGCGTTGTCTTTTGATTAATTGGGCAATTATAATCCCGTACGTTTCTCAGTTTCTACAAGGGTTTGCCGAAAGGGACATTATTTTTCACAGCAGCATAATTTTTGCCAGGGAACATTTGTTCGTAATATGCATAATTCAGAACGGTCTTCGAATACGAAATGGCGCTTTACTTTTAAGATAGTGAGTCTTGATCACCGCACGAATACCGTGTCCTTTAATGATGATGGCGAGTTTGGTCTAATAGATATAAAAAATTGTGTTAGGTGACAGGACACTTCCTCAGTGCTCATCCAACGTGTTGACTGATTTCCTCCGTCAGCTCTTACCACTAAACCTTTCTCCTTTTTACATGTGATCTAATCATTTGCATTTTTGTCAGGAAGGCTTTAAACAATGGGACAGTAAAGACGCCAAAAGTGCCTAACGACGACGAAATTCCATCCCATAAATTAAGGAACAATAAACAAACAAAAAGACAGAAAATACTGCGCGGTGGAAAGTCATCTCCATCACAACAGAGGCTATTGGCTTGTGTTCCACCGCGTGACGTCAGAGACGAAAACTGCACGCGCAGACATTTTGGTGATGAGGCAGCTGATCAAAAAGTTGCGGGCTCAGATATTGCATGTAGAGAACAAAGTTTAAAGAGTAGTAACGTTGACCAAGAAATCGCAAGGGAAAAATGGAATTACACAGACAAAAGACTTGCAAATGAGAGACATGTTGACAGTAGGTGGGTTAGTGATAATGGACCTGGAAGAAACAGTTTTGAAGACTCTTTAATAACAAGAAGAAGCAAATCTGAATCTGATGTTGATATAAACGCAGAATCAACGGATCGAAATTTGTTGGAAGAAGAGACGTTCAAAGGGAATGCTACAAGACAAAGGGAAAAAGATAAATATATGACAGATAAACAAACCGATTGTGAAGCGTGTCAAAGAATTTTAAATGATGGCGACAAAGACAACAGCGTTATATGCACTGCATTATGACAAATTGCAGTTCTTTCGTTATTGGAAGGGCAAGCAAGGAATATTCATAGAGGCGATTTGGAATAGAAGTCTTAAGATAATTTCTCTCTGAGCAACGAGGAACCTAAATCGTTAAAAGCGAACCTTCGTCCGGGACAAAATAATATGAAATAAGTGAAATGGACATCGAAAGAGACCGGCATGCTTGATCTTAACCTGTGAACAGGCTCACTGTTGGAGGACCTTGAAGGAATGTGGCGAAGAGAAAGCACCTCTCTTTCACTTCACTGATAGCCAGTTCCTTCGCGGACATTTCAGCCGGAGCCTGTTCACAGGCCAGCTTGATTCAGCTAGGGTTCTTCGTTTGTGGCTATTATAAGAAAGAGCAGTCTGACTTGTCTCACTTCTTGCATGTAGAGAACCTGAGCATATATATCAAAATACAGTATATCCGCGGAATATTTTTTTGATAGCCCTGCAAAGTTTTTTGACTCTTTTTTTAAAGGTGCTACCTCATGGATGGCACGTCTGAAAAATTAACTGTCTCGGCTTTTTTTACTACCTTTAGAGTGATTTTCAATTGACTGTCGTGGCTAATCACAGGCCACCTGGTGCACCAATCAAAAATCGAAGCGCGGGAAAACGCGTGCAGGTGAGTCGCGTTTGTTTTTTTTTTACTTCTGATTGGTTGAGAAAGCTTGTGGCGCGAGACTTTTAAACCAATCACTAAGCGAAGCAATTCAAAACTAAAGCAAACGCGATTTTGTTTTAACACTCAAGTGAGAACCACTCTAAGTAAACATGCGAGAAGTGAAAGTCAGACTACTCATTCTTATAATAGCCACAAACGGAGAACCCTAGCTGAGCTCTTTTAAAAACAAACAAGTACATAGTTACAAAGCAACGTCAAGAAAAAAAATGATTTCCGGGCATAGATATATTACAAGTTTGTTAAAGGAAATGGGTAACAATAACTATAGCTATAGCTACAAACTGCATGCACGTATATGCGCATTGTTAAAAAGGGATTAAAATATGGCTGTAGGCGCCTTTTAATAGTGAAAATACACACTGAGAACATTTGTTCTCCAAGTTGAGTAAGTTCGAAACCTCAGTAGGGTCTTAGTAGTATGACGATGGGCTCTGCAGTCAAGATTTTAACGCCAGCTTTGCATTGCGAGGAAGAAGCCCACTGTGTGAAAATGTTTGTCATGCTTTGACAGGCTTTCTTTTTACCACATCTATCGTTTTGATGCGCAGACCACAAGCAACAACGTGTGCTTGTTCGTTCCCGCCGTCAACGTGTGCTTGTTCGCTACAACACTGAGTAAAGTTGATATTTACTGCAGGCTCATATTTGCTCCAGACACACAAATAAATATTAGACTAAATAAACAAGTGTTTAAATAGCAAGTGAATGAATGAATTAAAGAATGAGTGAACGTACGAACGAACGAACGAACGAACGTACGAACGAACGAAGGAACGAACGAAGGAACGAGCGAACGAACAAACGAACAAACGAACGAACGAACGAACGAACGAACGAACGAACGAACGAACGAATGAATGAATGAATGAATGAATGAATGAATGAATGAATGAATGAATGAGAAAATGAGTAAAGTAGATTTATGAATAACTGAATTCCGTTAAGAATCCAAACTAAGAACACAAAAATAGATATTTATTAAAAGTTCGTTTAGCGTGTTAGTGGTTGGCTAATGTTTGACTCACAGACTTATAATCCCCTATTGAGTTCTTTTATTTTATACCATTTATGACCTTTTGCTAGCGTGTACAGAATGAAGGAAAGAAATAAATCCACGGGAGAAAGAAAACCACAAACCATATTAATTTAATAAAACTCGGAAAAGTTTTGTATGTATGTATGTATGTATGGACAAAAGTTTCGCTTGCTTAAACCTATTTAGGGGTCATGAATGGTGAAATTTTGCTGTGTGCGCAAAAGGGAAAATTAGGCTTCTGCTCGCAATGCTCGCAAAATTTTATTGGGTGCTTATTTGCTCGTGCTCGCATATTTTTACAAGTGCTTGCAATGCTAGTCTAACGCTCTGTAGCTCTCTGCTTTGCTGTTGTCGTTGCCGTTATTTTGTGACGGTTCAAACTGATTAAATCTTTCGCTTGGTTTGCGAGACTCCGAGACTCAATTTTAAAATTCGAGATTCCGAGACAAGCGTTGTTTTTTGCGAGCTCGAGATTCCGAGACCCTAGTTTGCTACGCCGAGATTTCGAGACTCGCCTAAAATCTTCCGAGACCCATGATTTTTCAAGGACCAATCTATACCCCTATTTCTTGACTGGCCAGTCACCAACTCTTCAAAATAATAATAGCAGTCAATCTGAATAGTAATAATGGGCATCACATAATGTCGGGCATGATGTCTGCCATTTGAGTACTGAATTAGTTTTTGATGAATGTATTCTTTTTCACCGATAAAATAACAATTTTACTACCACACAACACTGCTTTCTGTGTGGCGTGACAATCGACTCTGACGCGTCACGCAAACACTGGCTTAGCTTTAGCTTTGTACGGAAACACTGGAATTTCCGCTCTTTGTCTAAACATGTAAAGCCGCTCTGTCAACACAGTTGTTTCGGCGACGCTGTGGTTTATTGTGCAACACGTATCAGATTGAAAGTGCGTTTACCATTTGTATATTGTAGAATCTAGCGGTATTTACCAGGCTACAACATTATTCTGTTGCATAGCTGAAGTGAAGGGTTAATCCTGAAGACTTAAGGTAAGGTTTTTTTGAAGTGCATTATGTTTCTGGAAGTAAATATTGTTTCCGTCACATTTGAAAATCCATTGCGCTTTAAATTTTCCTTCGTGTGATCTGTAACAGATGCAGCATCTTTGTTCATTTTGTAGCTAGAATCTTTTCATTGACATTTAATTCAATTGAAACATCGACGAGCTCTGTAGTTAAAGTTGACTTGACAAGCACATCTCTAGAACTCTGCAGAACGTTTGCTTTCGTAGATCAAAAACTTTCACTGTTTCGGCTCCAAGCGACGCATGCACATTCGATTTGCATCGCTTTGTAGGTTTATGTATTATGAAAGTAGAAAATTTAGAAGAACGCCGAGCCATACTAAAGGTGCCTGAGGTACAATAAAACGTAGTGAAGTAAATGGATGTTTAAAAGTTTGAAGCAGCTGGGGTTACGGCCACCTACGTAACCATGTTCACGACCTCTAATCGGAAACATTTTGGATTTGGCAAAATTACTGAAGTCTTTTCTAAAGATTTCAGGTAGTATATTAGGTCAGTAGTCTAGAGTTCACAGCCGGCGAGGTGAAAATGCTAAAGAGCTTTTAATGAATTTTAGATCTCTTTCTGTCGTTGTCGGGGCTTCGTGGCTTTAATTCAGTGCCTTCCGCCAGAAATAATCACTCTTGTAGTTTCGCTTTCTTTAATTTGTTCTCCAGATTTGTGTTTTCCGTGAATTCCGAAATAAAATGATTTCCTCATCAACGTAATTGGGAAATCGTCAGCATTGCGAACAAGAAAAAAATTATTAAAAGCAGACTTTTAGACTGAAATGTCAGCTAGCAGACTTTAAACTGTGCCCTATTGTTCTAAACATGCAAATCCAGTTCCAGCAGGAAACGAAACACAGGGAAACCCAAGCTCACGAATTTAGTCTCTTTCGCGCGCTAGACACTCATCGGCGGTTTCTCTTGAAACATTGTAAAAATTCCAATGATGTAAGAAACAAAATAGAACTTTGACTGAAATTCGTTACAAACGTTTTATGCATCCGCAGGAGTCCACATACCCTACAGTGGGTCAATAGAGCTGTTCGGATTTCCTCCGGTACAGCACAAAAACAAGGCAAATTCTTCGCCTCTGGGCTCATTCAAAAGTTACTTCAGGGGCGGATCCAGGA
>JANSTQ010174315.1:4397-19856 GCA_026167885.1 Bergia puertoricense
GTGTGGGCCAGATGGGTTGGGTACTGGTACCATATGTGGGGTGTGGGCCAGATGGGTTGGGTACTGGTACCATATGTAGGGTGTGGGCCAGATGGGTTGGGTAGTGGTATGGCACGAGTGTTTAACAACATCAAGTTGTAAGAAGGACAATGAAGATAAATATTTTTAATTACAATTATTGGCTCTACAGCTAATCTTCCCCTCACCTCAACTAGGCCGCCTTTCTCAACCACAAGTCTGAACAGTTTATACAAATCTAGAGTTTGCTTTGCCATTATTGGAACTCTGTTGACAGGTGTTCCTGTAAAATTGAAACATGTACTCAGGTTTAGTGTCATGACAATCACCTCAAGCCTTGCCTAGAACTATGTGTCAATCAACTTGTGTATCAATCATATCAACTCAAGCTAGCCACCTGTAAATGAATATACTTGCTAGACATTTGGGAGTTCTCTCGACTATTAATAATTGTCAAGGCACAAGTACGTGTGTTTTTTTATTCAAATCACCATAGCACTGAGTGTGGGGACTGTTGCAGGATGAATAAATATGGTACATGTAAGTTGTTGATCTGGACTACCAGGTTTGACAAAAGAGAAGGCTCAGTTGAAATTGTGGTTTTCAAGATTCTCAAATGTCAGTGTATTAGACCTTAAATAATAATAATAATAATTATTATTATTATTATTGTTAATAGTTACCTCTCTTCTGCATGAAAGTGAAGAGGTCATCCAAGAATTCTCTTCTTCCACTTTCACTACCAAGGTCATAAAGCTGCAACAAAAATATCCAAAATTGGTCCATTTTATTTAATTACTTGTAAAATGATCAAAAGCCTCAAGCCCAAATTTTTAAATTTTCCATTATATTAATTCATTCCCCTTTTCTATTGAAAACTTTGAGATTTTTTAACTTTTCATACAAACTTACTTTTGAAGTCCTGCTTTTGTATTATTAGGTTCTTCACATTATGACTGTCACAGTAAATAACTGACCTACAACAGTATCTCGCACAACTTTATTGATTTTACCAGGAGTCTTCCAAATTTTCATGCAATCTCCTGATCTCCTGAGTTTTACATAATTCAAATAGTTGATGAATTGCAAGGCAAACTGTCCCAATAACATAAATGAAGATGGTATCAATATCAATTTTCTCCTGAAACGTAAGCAGGTAAATACATTTAGCAGGCCATTTTGCTCTTTTGATATTTGACTGCATCTAGTTGCTATCATGAGGACTCTGGGTCAGCTAGAACGTGCAAGGACATGCTTTTCATGTGGTGTTGTCAGAGAAACAATGGCAGATGAAAGGGTTCATGACCCAGAAGAACCTGTATCAAGCTTTCACTACACTCAAATTTTGGTTTGTCAGAAAATCTCTCTATTTTTGAGCTCTGACTTGGAGTTGGAACCTCAGTGACCAGCCTATAATTTCAATCCCAGACAAAACAAAATGCTGACTTACGGTCCACAGGCCAAATAAGCCTCTAGAGTGAGTTTACATTTATTAATAAAACTAGACTGAATACAACATCTAAATACTACTGTATAGGTCAACAGTAACCATAGGACACAAATAGAAACACGAGATTATTAGTTAAAAGGTGAATAGATTATTTTCATCTGGTTTTAATAGTGCCCTGACATTAAACACACAGTCTCACATTTTTTAACATTTTATTAAATACAGATGTATGCATGTGACTGTGTGTATTATAGATGTATGCATGTGACCATGTGTATATACCATAATAAAAAAAAATAATATCTCTTTCAACAAATGAAGACATTAGTGCAAAAATGATGTATATGATTCTTGAATGCATAATATAAACACCATCCTTCAGCTAATTCATTCATGCATGTATAAAAATGTCTTGTTTTGTCTTTAGATTCCTGAAAGAGTAAATGGTTGCTCCTGCCATAAGTTTTTAGATTTTTCCCTGCAATTTTTAGCTTTTCACCTGGCATTTTTAGCTTTTTAGTTATTTCAGGGAGCCTGTACCCTTTAAATTGTTAGTTTCTTGTCTTTTTGGATGTAAACTGTGCTGTACGATATATGGGTAAATGAAATGCTTTTGTAATGTATAACAAGTTAGATTTCTTCCTCATGCCCACTGTCGCATTTGTATGCTAGATATCTTCTGATTTCAGTGATATTCATACAATCATCTTTTTATTCTACCCTTTTAAAAAAATATTCCATTGAGTCACTTTCTCATCATAACAGCTAGATTAACAAGCAGACTGTTGTTCAAATTCGGTGAGCAATTTACAGTTAATATAAAATTATGCAACATGTAGCTAACAAGTCGTCTGGCAACCATGAGAAACATTGTACCAATCTAAGTTATGTACAGTATATGATTGCACAGTTGATCTGATTGGTTTTCACATGCTTCTCACACTTAATAGGTCCACATCTAATCAAACACTTGGCAGCCTGGGATTGTGCAGTTTCCTTGGTGTCAAATATTCTTGTTACATTCTCCAAAAATATATGTATACCAGCATGTCAAATAGAAGAACGATGTACTTTATAATTCATGCAACACCATTAGTGTATGGACAATTCTGAACCTCAAGTCTTAGCTGACTATATTAGTTTATAAAGCTAATGTCAGTTCTCACAAGATATATGATATAAAAATAATTTAATAGTACTTAGTAAAAGACAGAGTCACATCATAACTGTCTTCATATATAATATCTATTTAATATAATATTTTTTGGACTGTGTGCATGTATATCATTAACCAGTAGCATGGCAAACTAACTTTAGAAACTGTATTTACATAAAAATACAATTATGTAACTTTTGTCATTGCCTTTTAATGGATCTGTTATTAAAGACTATTATTATTATTATTATTATTATTATCATGATTATTTTATTTATTGCTATTATTATAATGATTATTGTTATTGTTACTGAATTATTATTATTTTTACCATTGTTCTTATAATGCATTATTAAAAACTGAACATGATGAGGAAACACGCTCCTGCATCCTCCTGGACTAAAACATTTAAACTTGCTATTTTCAGAGCACATTGATTTCTTATGTTCTTAGATCTACAAATTCTTAAAGACGCCACAGCACTGATCGTTATTGCAAAGTCAAAATCAACACTTTTTAAGGTCTACATTTATGACTAGATATTCAAATCTTACACTTCAGGAGTAAGAAAATTGTGCACTAAATAATTCTAACACCATAGAATTCAGTTTTTACTATTGCATTAACTTCACCTCTATACAAGGTAGAAAGATAAGAAATATTTATTCTTCTAAACTTTAGCAATTGGTGCTCTTCCCAACAGTTTTGATAGTTTTTGATTGCACCTGATTAGCTGAAATTAAAAACACACTGACTTCATCTGTTAACAGGCCATGAGCCCTAACATTCAATTTACATTTACTAATAATAAGAACATGGCCTTCAAATGACGCAACAGTTAACAAGGAGAACAGAAACCCAAGCAAATGAAAATCTATATTCAATCTTGGCAAATTAAATTCAAAACTGAACAATGGATATGATTTGAAACTTTCCAGTTCAGAACTTCCAGATCTCATTATTGTTTAGAAATCAAGCCAGAACGCATTTTTAAATCACTCTTCAAAATCAAATTTAAAGGTATTGATTTGGTAGTATTTTGAACAACTGTTTAAAAGAACACAAACAAATCTACTCTTTATTAAAAATAGAATGATGTAAATTACTGGTATATGGTTATCTATGTAATTAAAATACATTAATGCATGCATAAAGTCAAGATTGAATGTTCTTGTTCCCATAATCTATGGTTAAGCAAGAATATCATGATATTTGTTTGAAAACTGATTTGGCTCAAATATTAAACTTACATACGTTTTTATGTCAACATCTTTTATGAACATCCAGGAAAACAAAAACATGATTGTTCCAGATCAGAACACTCAACTAGTTAATACAGTTTTATCCCTCGGAAGAAGTTGCTGCAAATAGCTTTGATAGAAATGTGTCTCTCCATACATAGATATGTAAGGAATTTTATTTCAATACTTTGCAAGGCAATTCTTTTGCTCTTTTCCAATGTAATAATTACATTCAAATTGCTTAAATAAATCTGGAAATGATCCACATTACTGAAAGTTAGAACTTCAGTTTTTAGATTACTTACCACTCATGGGTGGTGATACACGCATAGTGGATTGATGTATCATAGTGTGATTAATGGTTTCTTAATGGCTATTTTTAAAAACTGAAGCAATTCTTTTCAATTCAATTTGAATGGCCAGTACAATTCTAAATTAAAATATAACATTGCAGGTTGTACTAAACAAAATGATTGATTGCAATTAAAAACAGTATTGGAAACACAAGCGTGTTTGTTGAAAAGTCATCAACAAAACAGAATTATGTACATAAATTAAGAGCTTGACTAGTTGCTGACCCCACTCGCCTTTATATTATTCATTGCTAGGTTAACAACAAAATGTTACGTTGTAAGGTTAATAGAGCCTTGCTGTGATGGCAATACTTTCAATATTATATATATAAACTCCGAGAAAAACCATTTGTAATACCTTTTTAAGGCCTAACTACATGAAATAAATCTTTTTCAAAAAAGAGATTCTGATGAAAATTAAACTTTGCTGAAAACAGGTGTTTCGTAACATCAATATCACTTTGTTGATTTCCTTAATGGGCAGATGGCACGCTTAACATCTACCTTAATACAAAGGGCATGTCACAAAAAACCAGATTTAACCAAGGGCTGTTTTGATTAAATATTAATAGAAACAAGGTCCATTGTTGTATTTTAGCAGGGGTTAATGCAATCTTTAAGAACCTTGATAGAAAGCAAATATCCTGCCTAATGCTGGTCATGCAAAATTTTATGGAGCATTTTTTTTGTTGATGATAATTTTGTTTTACTTTAATCGTTTGATGTAATTGTAACAATTTCTTCGAAAGCAATTACAATGTCAATTTTCTGTGCAAATATAAAGATGATTTTTCAGGTGATAAAAAATTTGCATGCAAATTTGTGTCGTAGTTAATTAAAAGCTTTCGAATCTATGAGCCCCTAATTCAATCTATCAAACTTGGATTGTTCAAACGAACCAGTTTTATTAAAGCGATGCAAAAACTTACTCACGTTCCCTAAAAATTTCCCAAACATGCGAGATTTCCGTCTGGTCTCAACTCAAGTTCGAACAAACTTCTCTCAGCGAGATTCGTATTTGAGCAATGGGGGATGACATAAATAAAACTTGACAGAGTAATGTCAAAACAAACCGCTAGCAAATCAATCTTGAGCTAAGCAATCGCAGATAAAATATTGAACTATAAAATTGAGTAGGGTATTTCGTTTAGCCACACACAAGCAGCCATTTGTTCCAGTCGGACGACTAAAAACAGCGTAAAAAATGAATTTTCAAAACAATCTTTACAATCGTTGAATAGTTTAGTTCCGGGCAGATATTAGATGTAGCGATTAGCTTTATTTGGAGACAGAAATTAAACTTTCACAGAAAGCATACGCGATAGATTTGATACAATATTGTCAGCACGTAGACGCCGCAATCAAAAATGAACACAGCAAAACCTGAACGCAGCAAAACCTGCCAGAACAACACATTGACATTTGAAAGAGTTTTTTAAATGTAACTGTTTCTCGCTTACCTGCTTAAACTGTTCTTCAAACGTCCATTCATGAGCTGCAAGTCTATCCATTCCATGCCTGTCAGAGTTAGTGAAACTTCCTTGCTGATTTCCAACCGCCACAGGACTCGAGCGATCACTGGACTCTCGTGTTTGTACCACAGGCGTTGCAGAATCGCGCTGCTGGAAAGAACATTCATGAGAAGTGGAGGCGCTTTCCGACTTCACTTCAAATTTCCTGGCTTCTGCCTGCTTGAACCTGCGCTGCTCGTAGTTAACATCTTCAGTTTCTACCATAGAGCGCTGAATATCGTCTAACTCGGCCATTCTGCTTTCCACACTCACTGTCCGCGGCTTGAAATCTCGCGCCGGTGTCTTGTGCGGGGGAGCGGGAGCGTTCTCGTCTGGGAGGCTTTGGCGGGTATCTCTCGGTACTGCACTGCAGCTATGCACATGACTTCCCTCACCGGCCTGCAGTTTTGTATGGAAACACTTCAACATTTTTGAATTGACCGAAAAAGAATTTAAATTCGACAACGATACACGCTACCGATTTCGATTAATAAATGTAATCAAAATGTTCAGAATGATAAAACCCATAATGCAAATTCATGGAATTGAATAGTAAACGATCTCACTGTTCAATAGAACCCGACTTACAGAGCGCCGATCATCAGCATTTTGCCCGTTCTCCATTCTCCTCTACAGACGAAAGCCACGCAGTTTAATTTAATAATCGCAGAGTTTTTACATAAGACTCAGTTGTCCTATCTGCCGTGTTTTGGACAGGTCTGTCGCGAAGACATAACTAGCGTGCAAGAGGTTGAGACTTCGACTGACAGCAACTTGATGTAACATTCCAATGAAAAACTCAATTACGACATGCGCAGAAGAAAGTTTGCTTCTATATGACGTCACGAAGATTAATTAGTGACAATTAAATTGGTCCACGTGATTCCTTTTTTTAATCTTCTGTCAAGATTAATAAACGAATTTATTAATGTTTATAGAGATGGCAATTAATTTCAGCCAACTAATAAAACAGTATTTTCAAGCAAACAAATTTTCATGCAAATTTGGTTTATTCTCTTTTAGATGACATTTATTTTCTTCGAAGGTAAATACAATTCATTTGTAGTGTATTCTACCTTTAATTTATTCCGTCTTCTTACACAAATATTGCTTGTGATAACGTTTTCAGATGCGCAAAATAACAGATGATTTCAAACTAACCGAAAAACTAGTGTGATGCGACAACGGAAGTTTAAAATAAATTTTGAATGTTCAAGGCTCAAGCGGAGAAATAATCTAGGACTCAGAAGCGGCGGGGGGTCATACACTTTCATTCAAACTTGCTGAGAATCAATTTGAAGTTGCTTGCGAAAATTTCTCCTTAACAATGAAATTAATACATGTTGAAAAAATAACTGTGTTATATTTCGCTCGCGTATTAGAAAAGATTGTAATCTTTAAACCAATATAAGATGACATAATATGCGAGGTTGCTGGAAAATTAATCATTGACTGCGAATAGCCTCCCCGAGTTTAGCAATGTGTCACTCAAAACCCTAACTCCAACAAAAACGAGAGAATTATGATTTTAAAAAATGAAAAACTTTTTACCTCTCACTTTTACTCAGCTAAAAAAGGAATTGTTTGTTTTTGTTATGAGTTGATGATTTGCCGCGATAGTAAAAATCAATTCGAAGCTAAGATTTTAGTATTGTAATAAAGCAGATGGCTCCATGGGTTATAATGAAACTGATTCGATTAATTTCTCTGTGATACAATTCTTTCAAATTCTGTTCGTTACATAGAAGAGATCCACAATCACCGTAGTGATAATCAATTAAGTTGTTCAGCGGTGACAAATAGAATTCAAAGCTATACTATCGGAAAAGAGAACAAAAACGAGATGTATTCTTGAAATATATATCGAATGAATTGTGAACCAATTGCGCATTTGTCTTCCAGGCTTTCTTTGATTACAGGAAATGATACAATTGAGGATCTACAAGCTATCAATATTTTCTTATCTTTTCTTGGCGGAAAGTGCTTCTTTATAACATTCAACTAAAACATGTGTGTGCGCGCTTTCATTAATTTTGGTTTTGCCGTTGATTGTTATGTTTCTCATTAACTTTCCGATACAATAATTTTTTAGCATAAAATCTACAAAACTGCTGCCGAAGATCTCCGTCAGAACATTTATCTACTGTCTCAGAGCAAACACGCTTGGAATACTTTACTAGCTCAGTACTGAACTAAACTAAACAAAGAACGCTTTAACTTAAAATTATGGATTACAAGATTTCAGGTCCGGTCAAAATATCAGTATTCACTACCCGAGCAAGTACCAGAAACAACTGGAATTTAAAGCTAATTTTTGTCCCAGAAGTATGGCGAGTGACTTCGGCTTTTCATCAGTTGTCAGAAATAACTTGCTGATAAATCAGAGCTGTCCTAACCGCAAGACGAACTAGAGAAAGCAGTAAATTTGCTCTTTAATTTGAGAATTCTAAAATGGCTAGAGACGACAAATTAATCTAGGCATAATACTAACAGCTCATAGCCATTCAACACTGTTTACAAAGGGCTACGCTACACTTTGCTATGACAAGTTTTAAACTGCTCAGAGCATAGTTACCGTAGAAAGGTTATCGGACGTTCGACGGGGCTTGCGGTTGAAAAACTCAGCGTATGCCCTGGATGCGAGTAAGCTCACCTCGGCTATGTCTTGTTGAGAGAACATTGCCTGTCTGCTCGATCGAGTGTATACGCCTCGATAAAACCCAGTTAATTGGGCCAAAATGGTACATGCGCCATGTAATATCACGTTTGGCTGCAAATTAATACTGTTCCAGGTGCCGGGGATGTTTACAAAAGGAGAGATATTTTCTAATCAGACCAGATACCTGTTACATGGGGATATTCGTCAACGAGTTGCCATGACAAGACTTATGGCCATTGTGTTGTTAACCAATCGCCTCGAAACAGGTTCGTGGAAAAACATTAGCGATAAAGTGGCCGGAGAAATGTGATTATTTTAATGATAGCTTTCAAACGACAAGTTACTGTTGGTGGCATTTTAATTAATAAAATGATAAATTTATTTAAAAATACTCCCCAGCGTCTTAAGCAATGAGTTTTCTAACTATCTTAGTTGCTTTTGCTAAAGGAGCAATATCGCTCTGAGTATATTTCTTTCAAGTAGTTTTTCCAAAGACTTTTTAAAGCAAATTTAATATACACAATTTTATTTTTGATTATCATAGGCTCATAGGTCTAGGCAGTTTCAAATTAAATGGAATGTTGTCTAGCGGTTGTGAAAGGATAGCCATATTATTTGAAGAGAGGACAGTTACCAGTGCTGAGCAAAGGGTATAAACTAGTCATGATTGTGTGGTTTATAGAGTTGTTCCTCGATGATATTGAAAGAAGGTGAAAATCCCCACTTTTACGCACAAAATTTGCAAGTCAATAAATGTTTGATATACTTCAAGTCACTTACTAGCACATCCAGCAGTTTGGGTTTCATTAGGTTTTTCAATATTTTCAGATAATTTCGAATTGATCAGCAACAAAGTAGTGAAAGTGAAATCTTCGTTATGTACGGTCTTACGCGGTTTCAAATCATACCAGTTAATTTGTGTCCAATATTGATACCAAAAGCAAAATTAATATACATGTTAATTTTACTTTCAATAAAGATTTAACAAAAATTCTTCAGGCAAAACTTTAATCTATCCTTGGTTTCGGCGAGATTATTGTTGGTATCGAGTATTAAACTTGACATGCACAAGCTCGTAAAATGCATCGTTATATTTAACTACAAATTTATGTATCATAATATTAAATTCATAAAACCAGTTATCAAAAACATAAAATCACCGTGGGTTGATAGTATCAGATACAAAAGACTGAATTATTTTCGTTTGCGTCATTATCTATATTTATGTAGCTTTACACCCGACGGAAGCAAAGAACATTTCCCCAATCATGATCTATTGCTACATGCATATCAATTTCAATTAATTCCATCCGTGTCTTCCCTGAAATGTGACAACATCAACTGATTTCTGATTCGGCAAGAGACAAGAATCGCACTGTTTTTCACTGATTATTTTGTCTTTCAGAATGGAATTTAGTGCAAGCATAATGGCAAACCTTCAGAAAATGTATTCCCCTGATTTTAACGCAACCCGTTAGAAAGGCGGACGACAGTTCTAAATCTAATTAACGTTTGTTCAAGTTAGTTATTCATCTCTTATGGATCTCAGTTGAACATTGCCGAACAAAGCTGATAGTATTTGGATTGACATGGAGAACTAGGACAATAAATTTTGCTTTTTCTCTCACTTTGTGTCTTGACGGTTGAGTAATTTTCTAATGAAAACCGAGACTAATATCAAAATTATAGTTATGAGAGGCAAACATGTCAAAAGTTCACTACTTCAAATCTGATTACTTGTTTTGGTTTGTAATTTCAGTACAAGAATCGATTATCATTACTTGAGCCACACGCAAGCACCAGTCATGTCCGCCGACCATCAAAGTCGGAGGAAAATTGTCGAACTAGAAACCAACGTTAGTTTTCTGGTGGCACATTGTTGCTTAAAGATTTGTAGTTTTAGCTGATATTTCCTTCCCCTAAGCATTAAGCTTACCCCGTACCCCAAACGTTAAGAACACCTTAGATATTTACGCCAACACAGAGATTCAGTATTTACTGCCGCCAAAGATTAATAAAACCAACCGCTTTCGTTTAGTTAACGATAAAAAGTCTTTTATTAAGAATGAAAAAGGTGCGAACAATTGCTTAAATAAATATTTTTAACACAAAAATTAAGGAATTGTTATAGAATTAGCAGAAGAGTGGTCAGAGCTTATAGTGCTGTTTAACTGACTTGGCAGTTGTTAGCCTTGACAAGTCCATAAAACAAAAAGAGAGTTGTCTCTATCCATTATTCAGGAGCCTTAAGGAACGCTAAAGAAACTATCTAAATATGAACACGTGCAATGGGCGTGTAAAAACCTGCTTTGGTGGGTTTAATAACATTGTTCGTTTGTACATTCCGTCACTTAAGTTTGTTTTTCATTTTGTCTTCAGTCAGTTGTCAGAGTTGCTGAAATAGGGACTTGAGAAACACTCAGGAAAGAAGCTCGGTTGAGTTTAATTGATAGAAATTTTGTCCACAAAAAAATGTTTGTTTTTCTCAACAAGAAAAGCGGAGATCAAAAGAGTCAAGAACTATCGAACACGCTCGCGTGGAGACTGGTAAAGAGCACGTGGGGAACTGGTGAAGAGTACGAAGCTCGTTTTTCTCCATGAGCGAGTTCGCATTTTCCCCTCTTTTGACGAATTCTGTCGAGTAGGATTTGATTCGTTTTTAGCAGTGTGTTACAACTAACTCAACCAACGTAACTGTTGGATTTAGACGCCGATTGAAAATCGAGTTTTTCTTGAATGAAATTTGTCAAAACTACTGTTTCCTATCCAAAAACTATCAGGTACATGAGACCCAGGACATGAAAACGGTATTAGTCGAAACTGGGCTGTGATGTTACTGAGCTTCGTGACGAAGCTTGATCAAGTGCACGTGCTTGCTAGTCTGTACTGACTACTGAGGACTGACAACAGAGTTGTGGAGACTGGTGTCACCACTAGCAGGAAATTGACAAGCGCACGCAACTGCTCTGACCAGGCGCGTAGGTGTGTGTGTGTGGGGGGGGGGGGGGGAGGGTGCGTACGCACCCCCACCCACCATGGGCCGAAACAGAAAGAACCGCCTAAAAGGACCTAATTCCGTTAATAAAATGTGAATTAATGAAAAAAAAACCAGAGACGAACTCCCTTTTACTTCCTTTGATTAATCCACATTCGCTTTTTTTCACCATGAAAACGCACAAAATGCAGTCCAAGACAACCCGATTTTTTTCAAATTTTAACTGGGGGAGAATGCCCCCCCTGACCCCAAAGAAGTTTCCACCTTCACTACTCACACACACCTCCCCACGAAAAATCTTGGCTACGCAGGTCTAAAACTTTTCGGTTATAACAATAACAGTAATAATAATAATTGATGATAATAATAATAATATTTATAATGGTAATGATGATAACAACAAGAAGAACATCAACAACAAAAGCTGTCACTCACATAATTAAACTAGAAACCATTAAAAGATGCATCTATATTGCGATGTCATTAAGCTTTTGATTTAGATATAAAACTCCTATTGGTTTCACTGATGTTCCCCTAAAAACCGAAAATGTACTCATTATATCAAGCTATCACTTTGATTTGACGAAGGGCTGACAGCTAAAACGGAATCCAGTTGTTCCTCGTGGAACAAACAGCTATATCCACCGAGTCTCCTATAGATTACAACTTCATATGAGATCTGTTGAGTTAGAAAATGTAAATTCAAACAACAGCTTACAATTTCTTGATACGATCTTGCCGTATATCAGCCTTAATTGGGTTGATAATTTTCTAATAATATGAGAATGTTGGGACCATACCGTTCGGTTTCACAAAGAGCCAATCTCTTGTTATACAAGCAACATCTCCGGGTCAAATGATACGACCCTCTTCTCCGTCGCTGGGAACAGTTCAGCAGCACAAGTCTTGTATGGATAAAAATGGTCTCTAAAACAAGAGGGCACGCAGATATTGCGCGAGCATGGACGTTCTCTGATATATTAGACGTTCTTAAGGCGAGTCGAACAAGAGTCAGTTGATGCAAAAACTATAAATAATTTCTACATAAGGCTTTCAAGATACGGAGATACTTGGACTGGTGTTTATTTTCCTCTACTGACCACCTTTATTATTAGAGACTTGCGTTTTGATTCTTGTAAAAATATCAGCTTAATTTATATTGTAACATCCCCAGCATTACCACCACCCACCCACCCCTCTCCGTCCATGATGACCAAGTTGAGTACATGAAACAAAACGTTCATATTTGGGAGGGTACGTAGTAAAAACATTTTGGAGATTTCCTTTGGCAGTACAGTTTATTAGTTGACACTTGAATTTTGACTCCACGTCATGCACTTTTCCCTCAAAATCGGGGTCCTATAAATTCAGTAGTTATGAAGTCTTCCATCGCCTTCTTGTGAAACGTATCGCATTTTGAAAAGAGCTTTTGTCAGTGACCCACAAATCTTAAATCGCCTCGTCACACAAGCGACAGATAGGCTAATTACAAAGCAAAGCTTGCATGCGGAGAGCACTGGTGTATTATAAACAAGACTCCCGTTGAATTGATTGAGTACTGCCCACGCTAACGAATCACGAAAAAAGAATGACAACGACTAAAGCTAGAAAGTTTTTCTGATTCGTTATGAGTGTTTATGAGTGAAACACACGCTATGTGGGAGCCAGGGGGAGGGTGTGGGAATGGGTTGGGAAGGAGGGGGGTAAAGGCAGTGTGAGAATGGTTGAAAGACCTTCCCGAGGGATGTTTTCAAAAACTTGCTTTACTGATGTAAGTGCTGTCTAAAATAGATTTTTAAAAAGGCAAAATAGGCGGTTCTAGTACAATTCTAGAATCTGTCACAGATTGCTGATAAATATGTTCTATAAAACATTTTAAACTGGATCAAAGTAATAATGATGTCATTCTAGTTTTAAGATCAAAACTTCCTGACAGTTACACTTTTATCCAAAACTTACTGTTGGTGATCGATCTTCTGGGGAAAACAAAGCCATTCTATATTCTTTCTTTGTTAGCTGCGCGGGACCTTATTTTCTTGAGCATCTCTCAAAAGCCGACATTTTGACATTTGTATCTATTCACTTAATTATTAACCTTTGCGGTTTGTTGTCAGATAATGACTCAAGCGAGAAATATTCAGTCCATATTTCTTTGCTGTGCAAAGCGGCCGACGACACTTAACAAATTAAATTTTCACCACTAACGTGGCTAACATTTTTAGAATCACACCAGTGGTTTTTGTTGTTGTTACATACGGCGCTTGGCCACTTAGAAGACGCTTGTTTTTCTAATTTGGTTTTTAAAAAACGTTTTCAAGAGACCCTTCCGGTTGCACCTCGAGCGACTGCGTGCTGTTCAAACAGAACAGACGCAGGAAGTAGCTGAACGGCTTTTTTGATATTGAGCTTGAAATGAGTGCCTTTAATAGCGATATTGAACAAAATGCGTGCCTTTTTGAAAACCGCCTTAACAAATTATAGAAGTTGGCTTTGAAGAAATGATAAAATCAGTATTGATAAAAGTAATATTTTAAATAGTGTTCGTTGGAAGAGAGATTCACAAATGAGGTGTTGACTGCACGTGAACCGCCTCGCAATTTTCTTGTTCGCAAACCGTTAATAAAGCACGATTTATAGCCCTGTTTTAAAACCGTCAGTATCCGTATAGTATAAACAACGAGATCGAGGTTTTTCTAAATACTGATACTCGAATGGAGTCGAAAACTTTGAACACGGTTGGAAAGAGCCTCTTTAAATTACAAATTTGCCAGTTTTTTTGCCAACTTTGTCTTTGATATCTCGTATAGAAGCTAAGTTATTGCAAAGTGAAAACTAAAATTTTTGTAGACACTTCTATGGAGTTACACAAATCTTACCTACCCGGCAGAAAAGATTTACATACTGCCACACACCTGTCTTTAAATATATTGCATCAACCACCGTGAGTCGCCGTTTTCTGTTCGCGCTCACACAGTTTATCAAGATTTATTTGATGACTTTCAACCAAATTCAAAGGATAGCATTATTGGGTTTGTCAGCGCGAAGGAATTCTGAACTACCTGAGTCGGGATTAATAAATACTCGCACCTCCCTTTGTAGATCTGAGTGAGCACTAAAGTTCTTTGATTGATTTCTCAAAGCTTCCTGATACTTTCTTCGGCTAACAGTTAGTCAAAATAGGGTTGCAATTTCAGCCTTTATTTACTCTGTAAAAAGTTGACAGATCAGTGCCTTAAAACAATGAAAATCAAAGTAGCTAAACGTAACCATTGTGCGACCTCTTGTCTTTGCGCTGAAATTTATGACATCAATTGCAAAGCGATTTGCTTTGGTTGCTTGTACTATGGCATCAACCATCAACCATCAACCGCTCTAGATCTCCTCAACCGGATGGTTGTTTTGTCTTATCATATCTGTTTACAAAACGTTTTTGACTGTGACTGGTGTTCATACGCTCGACTCCACTCCGTTTTTCTCAAGCAAACAATTTTCTAACTCATCAGCCCGGCCAAAAAGTCTTTTAATCATCCATTCAGTTACCATTGTTTAATTTGCACGAAAATCAGCTATAACGAAAGCTTCGAGTGACAAAAATATACCTTCTGATATGTAAAAACTCAGTAGACCTAACATAATTTTTCGCACAACAAAACAAATCTTGACGCTTGTTATATTCTTTAAATCTTGGCACTTTTCAAGAGACAAATACTCAATCACTTTCTCTCACCAAATCTTGGATCTGTCAACTTGCAAAATTTCCTTCACTCATATTTGATGAGTGTCTGCAAGAGGATTTTCCGCCATCCGTTAATGCTTGTTTTAATTTCCGTGATCGGTGAAATGAGAGATTTATTTTCAGTGAATCGTTAATGAAAGGTTTGTCGTGCTTCGTGAAATACAAAATATGCTCTTCGAGATTCGTAAATAAGGTTCGGAAATGGCGTTTTTGTGAAAAATCAAAATGAATTTATAACTAATATTGTCTTTTCATATCAATTCTCGTGATTCGTGAATTTCCGTATTTATTTTCCGTTAACCGTGCGCAGTACCCCCCCCCCCCCCTTCCCCCCTTACCG
>JANSTQ010174426.1:0-15361 GCA_026167885.1 Bergia puertoricense
TCCGTGGCTCTATCCAGTTTTAGAACACGCAACTGCAGCGAATCAGAGCGCGCGTACTATCGCTTCTATTTTCTAAAGTACAGTAGCGTTGCAGAGTAGATTCTTGAGCTTTACCTTGTGGAGGTGTCTCTGAGGTTCTCCTGTATGTACAGTGTAAACATGTTATGTTGTTTCAGTTCTTAGCATTTCCTTAGAGGTGTTTAAGGTTTCTTTAGCAGGGTTGTCTCAATCATGTATCGTTCACTTGATGTCTACCAGTTTACGAGTCTTTCATCTTTTCGTTGCCATTGCAAAGACGATTTTAGCTCATGATCATATTTTGATCTTTTTTCTCCATCTTGCCTTCCAACCTACATGTAGTTTCATTCTCAAATATTCCATAAGGTAAGTACTTACATATAGCCCTCAGTTCAGCTTGGTGAGCTAGCTATGTACTGCCCAATTGTAGTTAAAAGATGAATGTAAATCTACTTGTTTTAAAACCATGTTTGTTTCTTGCAGGGTGGCCACATGATCACTCCGTTACCAGGTGCCACGCCCATGAGGCCCGGATCAGCGGTATGTTGAAAGTTGTCTGCTCAATTACAAATAGTCTGCGTAGCTGACGGTTTGTTTGGGAAGACAAGAGCGACTTGTTCAACCTGGTGCCACATTGGAAAAAAATGCACGGGGAGGGGGAGGGAGGGTCTCTTTCTTCTTCCCCCTCCCCCTCCCCCTCACCTTGCATTTTCTTCCTCTCTCCCCAGTCTTTCTATTAATGGGTTGTCTAATATGGCGCCGAGTCGAACAAGTCGCTCCTGCCCCGATTTTTTTGCCCTCCCAAATAAACCAGCTGTTCAGGCTAAATTTCAAAGTGGCCTACTTCTCATCTCCACTTTGTGAAGATTGTTGTCTAGCCTCAACTTTGATATGAAAGTATCAAAGCAAAACCAGAAATTCTTTTTCTCTTTCAAATATTACATTTACCTGCTAAGTTATTTACATATTTGGCGTCAAGAAAGATGCTCCTTGAACACATTCATTCAATACCTTAAATACAATCTAGAAATTGAAAACAAACTTCCACTTTACCTAAAACGTGCGTACTCACGTGCTGTGTAATTTGTATAACATGTGTTCGTAAGTGTTTTAGAATATCGAAAAAGTTGAAATAAGGAAAAAAGTCATAGCAAAACGTTTAAACTACTCATCTAATAGAACTGTTTTACTTCCGGTTTTCTGATGGACTTAGTTTCACCTTTAAGTATTAACATGCAAGACTATGGATATGTAATCTGAGTAATGAACATAATAGATTATTTTGTTGAAAATTGTGTAAAACACGGGAGTTGTCTCTGATTAAAAGTTTTTGTACCGTAAGACGTTTCATTAACATTACGATGCCTAATTACAACAACAGCATTTTTATTTTATTGACCTTGTAGACTTTTCCGTTCTTTGGAGTAGTACCAGCCATTGTGGATGATGAAGGACGCGAGTTGGAGGGGGAGTGCGAAGGTCAACTGGTGGGTTGAGTTTAATTCTTACATTTCGATTTTTTCCAATCAAAACATTTGGCAGAACAACCTCCCATCCGACTGTCTCCACCTCCTATTCCCGGCAGATTCACGAGAACAACCTTAATCTGTGAGCAGAGCTATCGATCATTCATATCGCTACAAAAAACGCCTGGGTTGAAACTCAAAACTGTAATCAAAAGTTCAAATTTCTTAAGAATCCACCGAAAGGAAAAGAGAAAATGTTTGCAAATACATCAGCCAGTTATTCAAATATCGCAGAAGTGTGTAACCATAACTATATGTATGATGAATTTCGAACGCAAAGTGCAATCAAATATAGCTAAATTTTTATTGAACAAGGTGAATGTACCGGTAATGAATTTTTGCACACACAAAGTCAACTATTTGTTGTTACTAGAGCTGCAACGATACGATTTTTCAGAAAACAACACATATCTCGATACAGATGTCACGATATACGATGCACGATACGATATATTCATGAAGAACAAGACATCAAGTCAGTTGTAATTAACCCACGTGATTTTGTTTTACTCGCGGGCTCAGGGTTGTACGGCAGACATTTTGTTGGAAGACCACATGGTCGCGTGCATACGTTCCATAAAAATGTTTTGCGAAAGAATATCACTGTTGGACTCGCAGGGTTTTTATCCTTCAAGTTGTGTTATCACTGTTATGAGCAGGACGAGAAGTGTAATAAAACGGGATTTATTCCAGCAAAAACAAAATATGTAGTGTATAGTATTTGCATCGATATCCTGTTTCAATATCGATATTTGTATCGTTAAAACAAATATCGCAATATTTACGTATCGGTGGTATATCGTTGCAGCCCAAGCTGTTACTGATACAATAAATCTCTGCTCTCAGGGTAGAAGAGACGTAAATTAAAACTTCAACCTCCGAGATCATCTTGGCAGAAAAAATGAGCGTTTAGAAGCAAATAAATACTTTGTCAGACGGGGGCGACACTACTGTTTCTTTTATTTTGTCTTAAAACACAAATTGAAGATTTGCCGAAAACTTCAGCACAACCTTAAAAACTGAAACAGGATTTTGTGAATAAGGTTAGTTATGTACGCAACTGTAACCGTTACAAATTCAAACGACTGCTGTTATTTTGCCAGGTTATAAAGAAGCCCTGGCCTGGCATGTTTAGAACGCTGTATGGAGACCATCAGAGATACGAGGACGTGTACTTCAACAAGTTCAAGGGGTTTTATTGTACGGGGGATGGTAGGTTCATAGATATAGTGGTTTAAAAGTGGTAAATTGAAGTGCTGTAAAAATGTCACAAGTATTACCTTTTGATCGATAGCCCTGGAAAGCGAATTTAACTACATGGAGAAAGAGACAAAATCTCTGTCCACGGCGGGATTCGAATCCACGACCTCCGGAACAGATCACCATTGTTCTACCAACTGAGCTACAAGGCCAGCTGGGAGTTGGTCGCTGGTAATTAAGATAGTAATAAGCGGTAATAAATAAATAAATGAAGAGATAAACAGTAAAGTTTGGCCGAGCGGTCAGATTTTTCTCTTTCTCCGGGTGGACCTATTTCCTTTCTAGGGCTATCGCAAAGTATAGGAATTAATTGTACAGCACTGTAACTTATAACATTTTAATAACTACGTCTAATTTTTAGTGCTGAGCGACCACACTTTTAAAAACTTTGTTGACGTTGTACAACTTCACAGGCTCGTGCGGAAACTATATAATAAAAAAATGCTAGAAATTCAAATTCTAAACAAATTGTAGTTCATTCAGACTGGATATCCATGTAAAAAATATTTGAAATATAAAATTTTACAAAATTATGGCTATCTAAAAAGTTACAAAAAATTATCATTTTAAAATCGAAGTTAAAACTAAAACTCTAAAATTCTAAAATTCTAATGGCAACAATTTAATGCTTACGTAAACATTACGCTCGACCACACTTTATTGCTTACCCTTTCGTTTTTGTTAAGTTTGGTTCACACTGGTGAGATGACATAAGAAAAAGCAAAAGATATTGCAATATCAAAGTAAAGACAAAAATATGATTGGTATCAACATTTTCCATTGCACTCTCTGTATTCCTTTGTCTTTTCATTTAACATTTTATGCGTAGGCTTTATAAACGATACCAAGCCGTTTCTTTGCAAGTACTTGTTTTTGTTTTAGAAAACATTATGATGTTAATACAACGCCACGTTATATCCGTTAGGTGCCAAGCGTGATGCGAATGGCTACTACTGGGTGACTGGCCGTACAGACGATTGTATGAATGTTGCGGGACATCTGCTGAGTACAGCACAAATCGAGAGTGCCCTGGTGGAGCACGAGTCGGTCACAGAGGCTGCTGTAGTAAGTTTTTCCCATGTGGACGAAGAGAACAGCAGCTGCGTATTTATGGCAATTACGTATTTTCAAAAGTTTTCAAGATGCTTCGTTCTTGAATTTTGGATTAACTGTACGCGCTAATTTAAACATTTCTTTCCTTCGTGTTAAGCAAAATGAATGTTCATTTAGTTGTTGCTAATTGTTCTTAGTAGTCCATAGGAGCTAATGACACAGTGATGTTTTCCCAAATTTGTAGTGCTAAGTCACCAATCGGCTGAGCAGCATAAATATCAGACTCTTGGAAGCTAAAAAGAAGGTTTGAAGATCACAGGCACAGACAGTTTGTTTATTAAATAAGAGAAATGCAGTTGGAAATAAGAAGTTGTTCTTAAACTTTTAATTGCTTAAATACAAACAAGAAATTGTACTCCTTCAGCAATAGACCTGCAGTTCATAGCAACGCCGATTTACGATTTTCGGTCTTTTAACACAGGTTTCCTGCCCACATAGAGAGAAAGGAGAAGGAATCTACTGTTTCGTTACCTTGATGGAGGTAAGTTGTGGAAAACACAGTGTTTGTAATCGTTACACGTTAAAGGTGACGTTACAACGATGCATTATACGTTAAACGTGACATCACAACCATTCACTAACGATTACTTGTTTGTTTTTAGGGATTTACTTTGTCAGAAACACTGGTGAAGGAGCTTAAAGAGAAAGGTAGGGTTCTACATCGGAATGAAGGCAAATCTACATATTTGGTTCCAGCCAACTCTGAAGCAAGCATTCCAGTGTTATCCCCATTTCCCCATTTCTTCACCCTGGCAGGCCCACCCACTCCAAAGGAAAATAAAATAGTGGAATGAACTTTCACTGACTCCCTTTTTATAATCATCATGTTCTTTTTGCTTATTAATCAAAACCTCTACGAACCGATTATTTAAACGAAGTTTGCAGACTCTTAACCCGTACTAATCTTTTGTTTAAAGGTGTTCATGAGAAACAATAAATGCACCGACTGAGATTTAGGGGTTGGATTTGGGGTAGGACTTTAACAAGCAACAGGTAGCCAGTGTAAGGGTTAGCCACAAAAGAAAAATTTGCAGATAAAATTTCCTGCAAGGCTCTGATTCGAGTTTCTTATTCCACAGTGCGCCTGAAGATTGGTCCGTTTGCCACACCTGATGTTGTCCAGAACGCTCCCGCCCTGCCCAAGACTCGTTCTGGTAAGATCATGCGACGCGTCCTCAGACAGGTAGCGAAGAACGACCGAAATTTCGGTGATCTCACCACCATCTATGACCCCAGCGTTGTGGATCAGCTTCTCGAGAACCGTCCCCAGGTGGACTTCATCATCAACTAATTTGTATCTTATGCTGCACTAAAAACGGGACATTTCCTTTCAAAAACGGGACATTTCCTTTCAAAAACGGGACATGCATTTCTCCTCTCAGTACAAACAGAAAATTCCTTAAAAACTGGTCATGTAGTTCTCCGTTCAGTACAAATAGGACATTTCTTTCAAAATGGACATGTATTTTTCCGTTCAGTACAAATGAACATTTCCTTTCAAAAATGGACCGTGTATTTCACTTCTCAGTACAAACGGGAAAGTCCTTTCAAAGGTGGACAGTGTAGTTCTCCGTTCGGTACAAATGAGACATTCCTTTCAAAATGGGACATGTATTTCTCCGCTCAGTACAAGTGGACATTTCCTTTCGAAAACTGGACATGTCTTTCTCCGTTCAATACAAATAGAGCTTTCCTTTCACAAATGGGACTTACATTAGAAATTTCCTCTGGCCGTGTTAAATACAAACGGGACATTCTTCTCATAAATAGGACATACATTTCAAATTCGTCCGCTTCTCTGCCAGCGGTTTGGGAAGCGAGAAATTGTTCTGGGAAACAATGTCTTGCAAACGTGTTTTCAAACGTCGATCGACAACTGACATCGAGCTACACGTACACATCACTACAACAGCTGTCTTGAACAACGCTTTGTTTCTCGATGCTCATCAAATATGACCTTCCGGTAAAAGAAAAAAACATTCAAATTCTCAATGATTTTTTCAGTACGTCTGGGCCGAAGTTCATACAATTATTAACCATATTTGAAATTACTGTCATTGCTTGAAACGTAATAAAACACATAGGTGGAAATTAGGAGGGGTGGGAAGCAAGCAGTCTTAGTTTCGAAAAGCACGACCTACATAAGAATTATTCAGGTCGGTGTAATAAATCAGCACATGCATTTTGAATGAAAAAACTGAAGTGCCGTATTTAAGTCCACTGCATCTGGATAACCTGCTTTTTCCTTTGACGGGAGAGGGCGTCATTCTGAATGATTTTATAGACTACACTAGAGTATCTCTTTAAGCCGTTCCTCAATCATTTAGCCGCGTCAACTAACTTCTCAGCTCGGTTAAACGAATTAACGAAGTAAAGAAACTAACCACTCCTACCAGCTGTTTGGGATATTTCGAAGGAAGTAAAAATCATTTCGAGTTATAAGGAATAATTACAGTAAAACTGAAAATGACTTGAAGAGTCAAATGGGAACAGAAAATAAAGGGGAAGATGGCGACATCTTGGCAGAAGGGGATAAATTAGAGAAACTTCAACTGTTTATACGGTGCAAGAACACATTTTATGATTGAAAAAAGCTATTTTGTTGATGCCCAAGGCAAGAATTGAAGCTGGTATACGTAGACGACTTGTTCAAAACAGATAGAGGATTGTAAATTTTGTTACTCGGCCTTTAACCTGCTGGACAAACGCGAAAGATAAGCTCTGCCGAATTTTCTAACGAGCATGCGCAAGCTTGACAAAAACTGATTTTACTTGTTGCGTTTGGATATTTGATATAAATGCCGGTTAGTTACAAGCTCTCCATTTTGTGAAACTGGTTTAAAACTTATTTTACTTTGAAGTGATCTCTAACATGATCCATAACATGCTCAGTGGAAAAATGACACGATTTCAGCAGAACCTGTCTTTCGCGTTGGTCCAACAGGTACAAGATAAGCTCTCTTGTATAATGTCAGTATAATTTTGCGTACAACGCGTTGCCTTCCTTGCTTACATATGACAACAGTGTCCACAGGATATATATACAGCATCGCCAACTGTACTTCTTACAAGCAACAAATAAAAAATAAAACAGTGAAGATTTTTGTTCCACTTATTCTCCTGGGTTCGTACTTGGAAAGTCATGTAATTTGCAGGCTTGGAAAGTCGTGATATTCTTATTTAGGTTACGAAAAGTCGTGGAAAATGAAAAATACGTTACAAAAACTGCAAGCAGTTCTTCCTACAACACTACAATTTTATATGGGTCCGTCACTTTTTTTTGATATGGGTCTTTACCGGCATTTTTGATTCGGTACATATGGTGTGTATTATATCAATATATCACCATATATGAGTGCAGAGGTGGTGGTTTGTGTGCCCTACTCTACTCCCCCACGTCAGCGTAGAGGTGGTGGGTTGTGTCCTCCACCCCCCTATCCGACATGATGGATTGGGCTGGGTGGTGGCACGCCCCCTCCCTCCCCCCCCCCAAAAAAAGTCGGGCCCTAGTTTCACCTCTTCCCTTAAACAGAATTAACCCGTCGGCCAATTCAGCTACTCTCGTAACTTCGTTCAGTTGCTTTTGATTTTCTGCAATTTTTTTTTTGCATTAAAACTTGTAACCTGACTCATAAAATAAACCCCCATATAAAACTGAAAACCGTTAAATAGGTTGTTGTCTACAACACTATTTCACGTCGGTGACGTGGGGAGTCTTTACCCAGTTCTCTCGAGCAAGAGGATCGTGTTCAAAATGCTCACTATAAAAATAATTACAACGAAACAAAACCGCAAGATATAAAAAAGAAATAAATATTTACATTATTAGTTAGAAGGGGGACTTAGAACTGTTTACAAAATAAATACTAATAAAATTCACAAAAAATATTACAATTAACGCTAAAAAATTACATGAACAATGCAGACACATTACTTGCAAAAAAATAACTACTGAAATTCACACATCTCGAGCCCTATACCCAGACACTCCCTCTGTTTTTTCATGTTCCCGTGTTTTGCAAGGTAATATAAATTCGACTGGATTATGGCCTATTTTAAAACGTCTGAAATGATCTAGCCATTAATTTTGACCCCGATCAAGTCCCAGACAGGTACCGCCGGCGGTCAAAATCAAAGGTTCATACCAAATGCCAGTACTAAAATCCATAAAGGTTAAATGTTTTTTCATCGAAGGATTTAAAAGTTACGACTAGAAGTCATTAATTTTTCACGAAAACATTTAGTCAAAACTGTGAATTTTACAAACTTTTAAAAAACATGCGGCTTTCAGTATCGTTTTTAGTCATCACCTTCGTGAGTACTAATTTAAATGCCATAACATTCCTTAAGTAACATTTTGTGAAACTCTACTCCTCGAAAGAACGACAGGTTTTCCCTAGAAACTACCAACGTCGCATTTGATATCGTTTTTTTAAGAAGAAAATTCATTTGTAGCTGTGTAGGGTTTTAAAATTCACAAAGGCTCCCGCTGTTCCAATGCTATTAGTAAGCACTGTGAAAATGAAAGTGGGTGGCTGAGGATGTTTTGCTCTTTCAATCGGACAAGGAGTTAGGGAAGACTATGAGGTAAATGTCCTGCTCTGGGACATTCCACTGTTATGTATTTAAGTAGATTAACCGAGTCCAATATAACCCCATGCATAGCTGGCTTCCTCTTTCAGTCTGGTAGTCCACCGCTGCTCTTGACTATTGAGACGAGCAAAGTTTGCGTTAGATTTCACTGTGGGGTGTCCAGTTGGTGTAAAGATGTAATTGCACGAAATTCTCAAGAGGATTCCACTGCTGTGTAGCCAAAATCGTGTTGCCTTGGCTTGTCACCAGGAGAACTGGTTCCAGTCTGTTGGTGAATGAACGATGCGTTTTGCGCTTAAAGGAATGTCTCCTGAGGTGTATTTAATACAAACAGGTGAATTTGTGTAGGCTGTCAGCAATGGGAACAAGTTTACCGATCCAATCTGGTGCTGAATAAACAATCGACAATAACATTCGTCAAGGTTTGTGCACAACAAGAAACGTCTTGCAATGTTGATTCAGTCTGGTAATGAAGGAATGATGATTCGTATCGGGTATGTCTGTTGCACTAACACCTTTGGTGGATTCCACTGCTGTGTGACGAGAATGAACGTGAAATTGTGGATCCTGGCACCAAGGAAAGCAGTTTTGCTGTACTCTTCACCATCTCCTGGACGAAGAAGATCCAAAAATCTAGACAGAACCATTTCAAATCTCGTCAATGTAAGTAAACTAAAAATATGGCAAATTTCCCTTACGTTACGATGTACTAACATTTTTGAATGTTATTGATAATTAACACAACCTCTTCTCAAAACCTATTTTTTAGAAAAAAATTAAAGCTAGCATCTTTTATTACTACTAACTTCTCCCAATGAGCATGTGTGCTTTTATATCTAAATTTAAATTTTACTCTTAGGTGTATATATTACTTGTGTTCTGTGTGTATTTCATTAAAGCTTTGTCATTCATATCAACAATTACAAGACGACGATACATTCTGTATTTTATATCTCGCGGCAATAAGAGGATTCGCCTCACTACCTTTAAGGTTTCCGGTTGTCAGATATTAAAATTTTTCTTCTCTGAAGATAAATATTTATATTGTGATTTGTGGATTCGAATACAGTTGTTGAAAACCCAAGACCTTCCAGGAGTATTCATGGCTTTTTTCCCAGGAGTTCTCCTGGTGATTTCTGAAATCACACCAAATAGAAAACAAAAGGTTTTACTGGGCTGGAGTCAACCATAAAGTTAACATTTAAAACGGGAAAACCAATGCTTTTAAAACTTCCAACATACTTCGGTAAATTGTAATTGAATACTAGATGTTCAGAAAACTTACCAGGGATCCAAAAGCCAACTGAAACGACTGATTTGGGTTTTTTTAATTTGATAGTGTCTTACTACTATTATTAAAACAAATACATGTATTCACAATTCTTTAGCGGAAAGGAAACAGGCAAACAAAACTATCTTAGCGTCTGAACCAATTTCGAGTTCCAGGTTTTAAAATTTAACTGGGAATTGCGTTTACTGTGTTTTAACACAAAACTAAAATTATTGCGTCGTTACCATTTAAAGCCAATAAACAACCAGCAAAAAGATCCCCTGGTGATTTTGTTTATAGAATATCCTACTGCATATAGTAAATCGATTATTTATAGAAACAGTCGTGTGAACAAAAACCATGATTCCTAAATTGAGTTTTGAATACAAAAATGTGACGATCAATCCTTTTTTGTATGTGGATGATCGGTTAATGCATTCGATTGTTTATAAGCTTTTTAAGAGACAAGATGTTTCGGATGCAAAACCCAATGATGTGCACTGTTCCGTTTCAAAATTTATGAAAACCAGTCGTGTTTGAGTTCACTGTCTTCTTCGTCCGCTTCTGACATTTTTTGCCATGTCTGCAGTTTTTCAACTGGGATTTGAAAAATTAAGTAGAATAACTGTAACATACTTATCATTTTTCAATAGCTCCTTTGACATGATTGAAGCCATCAATCCTTTTTGCACTGCATCAAACATGATTGCCAGAGTCTCAAACATATCCACGTCCATCATATCTACAACAAGAGGCTTGCCGTACCTATCAGCCGTATAAATGGAAAACAACGTTTAGTGTAAAAAATCACCGATATAAAACACTTCATTTTTTCGTAGATCGAGCGTTATTGAACACGTTTTGTCATCTTCAGGTATCGAAGACATTGCCTCTACAATGAGATTGCATTAGTCCTTACGATGAATCACCTAAGCCTTTCTGATTGCTGTGCACTATGCTCTCCTGAACAAAAAAGATCGAAACATTCCCGTTGACTTTCTTATGAGAATTTCTTAACCTTTCATCTCCACTAAGTTTATCAACATCTAACTTCTCCTTACAGTATCTACGAAATAATCTCATTAATTTTGATAACAGGGGAATGATCATCCACTCAAACTTGGATTACACGCAAATTCTCCCAACTTATTCATAGGAAATAAATAGGCAAGTAACAGGATCTTAACAACTTGTCATTTGATACTTTAGGGTGTGAGAAGGTTAAACAATACATCATGGAAACTGATGATCAATTTCACCAACGAAACCAAAACTAAGACAATGTAAAACAGAGGACAAGATTAACTTATGTGAGAGGTCTCTCCCTCGGAGAAACTAGGGAGAGACTTCTCACAGCGAAGGAGAATAATAGTCTGCGGAGAGGCTAGATAAACTTTGCCGAGAAAGATAGCGAAAGTGAGATTTGAACTTATGGAATTTGAAAATAAGCTAAAATAACTAAGCCATCAATCACTTGTGCAGTACCAACGATAATAAAAAGTCGTTATCGAGGTCAACCAACAGGTATTGCCAACTCACATAACCTACCTAATCGCACCAAGAAGAGCCATTCTTATGACCTCTGGCTCCACGTGTTTCGGATTGAGAGCTGTCAAGAAGTTAGTGTCTCGGTAACGCAGGAACAGTGAACTCTGCGATGACGGATCAATGAGTAAAGGCCACCTGGAACCATCAAAAGCAACACTCGGGAATTTAAGCAACTTGTACGGCTACGTCCACAAGAAATGCGCAACACAAAAGGCTTAATAAGGGAATACAATGAACTGCAAGTGGAAATACACCAAACTGCCTAGTTGACAACCGTCGAGTTCAAAAATTACAATATGAAAAGCATTGGTTTACACAAGTTGTCCTGTTATTAGTTCGGATTTACAACCTGGGACTTAAGTTCTCTCCGTTCGCAATCCTTCAGACGAAAAACAACAACAAAAAAAACACTTCAAAGTTGTTTTTCAGTAGACGTTGTCTACTGCTTAAGTTGGATTATAGTTACCAGTTGATAAATTGCTGTAAAATGCATAAAACCTTGACAGAAGTGATTGATCACTGTCTTTTTAGCGGATTGAGATGTTTTCTTTAAAATCCTTTGAATAAATACCGTAAAAATGTAACTTTTGGAAAAAATCAAGCCAAGTGCTTCAGCCGTGAAAGATTCCTTTAATCGCCGCCTAAAATAGACCACCTGTGCCATTTGCCTGTCGAAAAACTTAGATTGGTATTTGGACAGCGTCTGTTTATAGATATTTAGACTGAAACGGTTTTCTTGTCAATAAAATCTTAAGCATGCGCAAAGCCGTGAAAGAGCCCTTTTAAAGTCCCTATTGAAAAACTAAAGGGTGTCTTCCTAAGCTATGCACTGTACTAGCCCTTTCACTCACAAGTTGATCAACATCTATATATTTTCCTTACTAAAACTGATGTTGTGAAAATAAAGGGACTGATCAATCTACTCTAAATCCTTTACGCTGAAAGGCAAAATTCTCCCAACCTCTTGATAGGAAATGTATGAAGATAGGTAATGAGAATTAGCCGACACGTCATTTGGCTTTTTAGGGAGTGAACGGGTTAAAGACAAGTTACCTTCCATCAGCTGCAATTTTGCCACCAACATCTCTGAACAGTACATCGTCCAGTTCTTTGATCATTATCTTGATACCCGGCAGATCTGCAGCATTCACTGTGGGTTGAAGGGATTTTGTACAGTTGGTCACTACTATTGGGAATAAAGAAATAAAGATTTTGAGCATTTGTTGGAAATCGACTACTGGCAGAAGTTATACAAGTAAATCCAAACCTTGTTCCTTTTCATCTTGCTTTTTCTGCTCTCTCAACTTTAACTTGGTCTGTGGGTTAAACAGAGGGTGAGAAGTGTGATTTCATTTTCAGTAGAAATTCAATTTAACCAAACTTTATCAAAGTAACGCACATCGCAACCATTGCGAGTTATTTTTAGGTTTTTTTTCTTTCGAAGGGTGTTGTCACAAATAGCATTTAGCTTACCAGTGCCATTCCTGTATTCAGAAAGGGTTTATCGACATGCCTCTTTGTTATTTAAATATTTTAAAATCGAATTCTCGAAAAATATTTAAGAGAGTAATTGAATAATTAAATCAACTGATGTGAATAACATACTTACAGCAAACAATTTGGATTCAGACCAAAACTTTTGACATTAATAGCAATTTATCGAATCCATATTTTCTTTGCAATAAATATGGACAAATTATATAGATTCAGGATCAGAATCACAGAGGAAAAGTATGGTTCATCTGGACGACAAACAAAATAACTTAAAAAATAAGGTAAACTTAAAAGGAAACTGAGAAGTGGTCTGCTAGAATCATAAGCCCATGCAGGCCCGTACGCAGGATTTTTTGTGGGGAGGTGTGAACGAGCGCCGAAGGCGTAAGCACCTAGCGGTTTCCGGCGGTATGCTCCCCCAGGAAATTTTGAAAATTTAGGTTGTCAGAGAAATTCCTGCATTTTAGAGGTGGTTGGTAAGAAAATCAGTCTATAAAAATTGGTGTAAAATTGTTTAAAAAGTTTTAACTGAAAAACCTTTTTATAAAAATTTCTTACGGGACGATCTTTCAAGAAGATATGTAATACTCGTATACAACATAGCGTGCATATTTTTGCATGACTTAAATGTACGAAGTTCAAATACAAACTAAAATTACAATTGCCGTGCATGAAGTAGTCGAAAATTCCACTACAATGGAACATAAGAATGCTTTAGTTGCCGGCAGCGCGACAGCATTTTTAGGTGCTTCTTTTATCCGCGATCCGCTTACGTCAGTAATAAGACTGAAAGGAAACCACAGCATTTTCAATTTATCAAAGCAATGTAATTGACCAAGACTTTATCGCCAGATCAGAACCGTTTTGATCAATCACAGGTCCGTCTGAGGTGGACCTTTTTGGGTTGTTGGCAGGGGGAGGGTGCGTACGCACCCTCCCTGGGTACGGGTCTGCATGCCAAGCTCAGTACCTGCTTAAATAAGGTAATCGATGATTAGAAACGTCCAATTCCATTTGTCTCCGTGACCCAACTTGGCGATTATGAGTATATTTTGGAGCTGATTATTACTCAACTTCCTATTAATTTGAGTTTAAGATAATTGAAAGTTATTCCTTTGCTTTTCTATTAGCCGGGTTTTCAGGTTCGCTGTTAAGTTTCAGTGTCACTATTACCAACAGGATGCCGCCACACAGTGAAGAGTACGATCTCAAATACTAAAGCAACTACAGCTGTTTACCTGCGCCAGCTTTTCTTTTGCTGTTTCTGCTTTTTTCTTGGCAAGTTCAAGAACTGCTTCAGCATCATGGACCGCCTAAAAGCCATGTAAACAGCGCGGTGAAAACAGTGTACATCAGTAAACAGGTTTCCCGGTCATTTGAAAAAATAACAATGTACACATAATATAAAAGATGATAAGAACTGTAAAGTAAGAGTACACTGGTTAAATAAAAAAATCCCAAACAAAGATTAACACATACAAGCAATGGCGGATCCACACTTCTCGAAAGGGGGGTGCACACTGACAGAGAAAGCTCTTGAGGCATGGAAATTCCAGTACAGATTGACTGAAACTATCAACCTGGGAAATGAAAAGGGGGGGTGCACCGGCCCCCCAATGCCCCCCCCCCTAGTTCCGCCACTGAACAAGAATAACTAAAACCTTTGCGTTCTCTTGGTGTTCTTCCTATTCCGGAAACAGTTTAGAATACTTTCGGTATAATCCACAAAAATTAGAATGTTCTGACAAGACTATTCGCATTTTTACAAATGAATTGAGCTTGCTAAGATTTCTCTTTTATCATAAAATAATGGTTTAATGAAGGATAAGACTGCAGTGTCAAACAATAATATGGTAGTTAATGCTGTTCACCAATTTTACGAGGCAAAAATTTATTTGTATTTACCTGCAGAGTGACGCTTGCTTTATCAGTGTGAGCGCATTTGTCATGTTCATAAATTCTTTTGTTGAGTTCCTCGTACGCCTTCTGAAGCTAGTCAGATCAGAAAACAGGGATATGGTTGTTACGATATAATACTCTAGAACTTATAGCAATAACGAACACTTGTTAAAAGAATTCAGAAAAAAAGTTAATTGTACATGACAAAAAACAAAAAAATCATCGTAAAATTAATGTCGAAAAACAAAATTTTCTGAATCCCCTCTGTGAAATAACTGGGCAGCATGGATTTTCACTATACATTTGTAAAACGGCCAAACTAACAATGAAATGCCTCCACCCTCACTGAAACAAATAAAACTAATATTGGATCCCTTTGGAGTACAACAGTGAGATAACACTTTACAAATATATCTCACGTTGATGTAAAAGTGATAAACAGTTGAAATTACTGTCATGGGATTGGTTGGTACATGTATGTTCATAAAGCGTCACATACAGTTCTACCTCGCTATTTCGAACTCGGTTGTTTCGAATTCCCCGCTATTTCGAACTAATGTTCATTTCCTTCCGTTTTCCCTGTTTTTTAAGTCGTTTTACTCCTTTTATTTCGAACTGGGTTATTTTGAATTCCCCGCAT
>JANSTQ010174426.1:15461-32132 GCA_026167885.1 Bergia puertoricense
TTTCCTTCCGTTTTCCCTGTTTTTTAAGTCGTTTTACTCCTTTTATTTCGAACTGGGTTATTTTGAATTCCCCGCATTTTCGAACAAATTTTTCCCTTGCGACTTCGAAATAACGGGTTCAACTGTATTTAATAATTAGATTACGGCGTCGTAATTCCTGTACGCAGTTAGGATGGTAGCCTGCGCTGCAGACTCGTACTGCAGCTTCCAATCTCTGAAAGTTCCATGACAGTGTTTCCAAACGTCAACATAATGGTTTACTTCTATCATTTCGCTCCAATTCAACCCCACAATGCAACGAAAATACGTACTTTGAAATAAGTCTACTACAGATTTATCTCACAGAGTTATGAAAGGTTTAGTAAATAACATTACTTCATTACACGTAACAAAACTGTAGTATGAAGACTTCCGCAGATAGTTCGAAAAATGTAAAAAAAACTGTGACTTCAAAAGGGATTAGGGCAATTTGGTAATGATGTTCGGTGATTTAATAGGGCAATTTGGTAATGATGTTCGGTGATTTAATAGTTTAAATTGTGCTGAAGAAGAGCCGTGCATGGGGTTGACGGAAAACATCACGCCTGCAGAATGCAAGAACCAGATCGCAGAAACCAAATGGAAAGACATAAGAAAGATTTCCATATGAAGAAATTTGAAGTTCAACTATACTTGATAAAAAAAATTGTTAACTTTTTAAACTAATCACCTGCTTCTGAAAGACCGTATTTTCCTTCTCTGCATCTTCAATCTCCTTTTCCAGCCTGGTAGTAGCAAATCAAACCATATGAATTTGTATCTTTCGTCTTAAATCGGATAAGGGTTTAGAGGAACACACATACCCGTCAAAATGTTTAAGAGTAGCACCTCTTCACACCCTGAAGCCAGATACCGACCTGTTTGTTTCAGCCATCATTCGTTTCTTTTCCAGTTGTAATCTTTTCTCTCTTTCAGCCTCTAACTTCACAAGAAGAGATTCCGTTTGGGAGATGTCCCATTCCTTTAATACTTGCTCGACTGATGCAATAGCAGCAATCTACAGAACAAATAAAGTAAACTGAACTTGAATAGAAACTGTTGAAAATCCATAGCTACTGACTGTGTACGAGGGCGTCGCGGTGGCGTAGTGGCAGAGCACTCGCCTCTCACCAATGCGACCTTGGTTCGGTTCCCGGCTGGGGAAGTATATGAGCTGGGTTTGCGGTCCCTCTCCGACGTCGGAGGTTTTATACGGGTACTCCGGTTTCCTCCTCCATCAAAAACCGCTAGTTACACCAACATCTGAGCATTTTCAGGATTAGCTTTGTTATTTGAAATTTAATAAAGATTTTAAAGAGATAAAGTTAAAGTTAAAGTTAGAGCTTGGCGAGGCACAAATTAAACAAATATTTTTTGCACATCAGAGACCTGTGGTTTAACAGGGCACTAAAGTAAAACAGTGTTGCTATGGCGACTGGTTGAAAAAGGTAACTAAAGCACTGTTTATATAAACACATTTTTTTATGTTAGGATATCTTGTTTGACCAATCAGATTTCTCAGAGCATCGAGAAAATTTTGGTTTGATTGATGATATCATCACTCTCCATATTTGGAAAGTAGCATTTGACGTGGTGCTTCAAAACTTAATAACATGTATTGATAAACTTACTGTTTGATGGATTTTATGGACACATGCGAGGTTTAGGGGTATGGTTTAGGTGATCCCTAACCATAAGCTGGTTCACAATAGGGGCTGCACGTGATATATGCTTGGAGTCTGAATGGTAAAAATTGCAACTCTCAAGCACATTTGAGTAGAGGTAGATAACAACGTACCTGTTCTGGTGTTGTCCCGTCATCTGCCACCAAGCGAGGGTCACCTCCATGTTCAAGAAGAGTCTACAAACAACATTGGCAAACCAGGGTTCAATAAATTATTTATAGCTTGTAATTATTGTTCCCAAACATTCCAATCACTAATGAATTATTACTCTTTCTAACAATACTCAACAACACTCAAACTACTGCAATTTAATTCAAATCACCAAAGCTAAATCGGCACAGTTTATTACGTGACCTGAATGAGTGTATTTTATTATTTATGATTTTAGATAAAAATGTGAGTTGTAACATTGTCCAGGAAAAGTCAAATGAACTCTGAGGGAAAATAGAAATTAACATGCACAGCCTGGTGTTTAACAACAACAACAACAACAACAACAACAACAACAACAATAACAATACAGTGTTCTAGCTAGCAAGAAAAAACGACAGGGCACCCTAATTTGCATATCATCAATATTCATCCCAGCTTTATGATTTTTTTAATACCGATATGTTCACACAACAACTGACTTCTTCAATCAATCTGCTACTTATTTACAAATTTTACAAAGTTATTTCTTCTAAAAAATATTTTGGAAAAGTTTATATTTAAGATTAAAAAATTTTCGGCTTTTTAACTCCAATTTCCATTATGATAATAAGTCTGAGGCTCTGAAAATGACATTTCGCTGGACAAAAATGACAGGATGCTGGGAAAAACGACAGGGTGCTGCACCTTTTCGTTTTGGCCTAGCTAGAACACTGCAATAACAACATAAACAACTAAAACGGCAGAGATAATTGAAGTAGAGAGAAGTGCTGGTTATCTGGAACAACTATTAGGGGGTTAAATTTATAAATTATTGGTTAATTTTTGGTTCTAGTTACATATTATATACAGTACATGTTTATTTGAGAGTGCAGAATAAAACAGCAAGGGCAAAGCAAAAAAACATAGAAAAAAACAGCCAATTAATGTATTGTCAGTGGTTCTTTGTTTCTTCATTTTCCTGTTCCTCTTCCAGCTCACTTCAATGGCTCATTTCTTCAGATTGACTATAACTATTGTAAATTGTACTTGTCTATTACCTGCACAGCCTGCAAGTGGCCTGCAAAAGCAGCCCTCCACAGAGGTGTCCTCTGATAGTGTCCTTTAGTATTGACATTAGCTCCCTTTTGTATCAGAAGTTTTATGGTATTGGCATGCCCGCCACCACCTGCTTCTGACAGGGGGGTGTTTTTATTGGCATCCTCACATTCAACTAATGCCAGCTGGTGTCTGGTGATAAGTGTTTCTCTGGCAGCATCTGACAGTCCAGGCTTCTTGGAATCTTGTTCAAAAGCCTTCAAAAGTACAGATGGTAAGTACAACTGTAACATATAAAAAATACTCACATGAAAAATAAACTGAATGTAACAACAGAAAATGAAAAATAACAGATTTAAATCTTTAAATGCAGGTACTACTGAGAGACAGGGGGAGGGGCTATAACTCTTTAGATCCCTCCCACAATGTTTTGTTCACAAATTGACATAATATCAGAGAACCTGCAGTTTCAAATATTACTGACTAAATACCGATACTGAATGTTTGATGTTTAATTATGATATGTATTACATTTCATCAATTTTTCTGGCAAATATTTTTCTAAAAGTTCAGATCTTCTTCCCTTTCCTTTAGGGAAATAGGAATACTTCATAAAAATTAGTTTTCCCTGATCAAAGGCACTTTTCATTCCCTGACTTAATTCCAACCAAAATGAACATTTTCCCTGACCCAGATCAACTCCTCTGACGTTTCCCTGACCTTGAAAAAAATATTTTCTCCTGACTTTTAATTTGCCTGACCTGTGGCATTCCTGGTACCAGTACACCCCTGGTCACTTCCCAAAATATCTGGATCTGCCCCAGGCCTGTAGATTGCTTCGTACAATACCTACTTCGACATCTCCACTTTCAGTGCTGCTCCAAGTGTCCTGAAATATTAATTACATCCATTTCCCTACCTCTTCCAAAACAGATAAGATTTCCTCATTGTCTCCATCAAAAGCAGCTTCAAGTATTCTGGTTTTTCTCTTGGCTTCCTCTTTTCTTCTTCTTCTCTCTTCTTCTTCTTTCTTCCTTTCCTTCTCGGCTTCCTCTCTCTCCATCTGAACCATTTTAAGCCAAGCCTTTGGGGAAACAAAAAATAAATTATGCAAAAGCAAACTGTAAATGTGTTTCTGTTTGGTTAATGGGCCAGTGGAAGAGAACAGGTTGAAACTAAATAAGTTCACTTTTAGAATTGAAAATAATTATCATGGTATACTACTACAATTAGTGACGTCACTTCAACCACTGATATTTTTATAGGTCAACTGTTTTTGAAATATATAGTGATTTAATTGTGGCAAGTTAAATTGCTGCAAAAATATTTCAAGTAGTACCTTCTGAGAGATATAAATTATGCATCCCTTCAAAGAAAATCAAGACACAACAAAAATCTTTGACCCTGACAGCATTTCAACCCACAACCTCTGAAATATTAATTACCCACGGTCAACTCCCATCTGGCCTCGTAGCTCAGTTGGTAGAAGGGTGATCTGTTCCAGAGGTCAAAGGTTTGAATCCCACCTGGGTTAGATATCTTTTGTCTTTCTCTGTAGGCCCATTTCTTTCTTAGGACTATCACTCACAATTAAGGTATTACTTGGGATTTTTATATAGCACTTCAACTTAATACACTATTCTCTATTAATATCTGTTTATTAGTGCCAGGCAGAAAAACCTTACTGGTTAGCCCCTCACTTTTTTTAAAATACGTCATGTATAGCTTGACTTGGAGCAACATAATATACATCACCTCTTTCTGTAATTTCTCCAGTTCACTTTCATATTGTTGTTTTTGTGTCTTCAATTTGTTAAGCTTTCTCCTGGCCAGATGTCGCCTGGCATACTTCTGAATAATCACAGCAGACTGGTCTTCCTTGGACGGAGCTTTTGGCTGCAAAATATTGTTAAAGCTCTGTTAAAGGGAATCTTTCACAGCTGAATCACTTCATTTGACCTTTGTCCCACCTATTTATGATATTTATCCAAAGAATTTTAAAGAAAGCATCTTGTAATCCATTAAAAAGACAGTGATCAATCACTTCTGTCAAGATTTTACACATTTTAAAGCAATTTACCCATTTGTGTTCTGGCTCAGAACATATAAATTGATAACTGTAATCCAACTTAATGTCACCTAAAACCATTAACCTTCTGAAAAATCCAGACTGGCATCTGAACAGAGTGTGTTTATAGATATTTTAGTCTGAAATGGGTTTCTTGTCAATAAAATCTTGCACATGCAAAAAGCTGTGAAAGAGCCCTTTTCACACATTCACTTAATACCAAAGTGTCAAATGATGAGTTGCTAAATTCTCACTACCTAGTTATCTCAATTTATTTTTTAATAGGTTAGGAGAGTTTTACATTTTGTCTCAGTTTGAAAATTGGATAACCAATTCCCTAGGTATTCTTTCTTGAATTTCAAAGTAAACAACTTATTTTATACTGATATTGTATAAATATATAGATGTTGATACACTTGTTGGTTGAATTGATATTTAAGTGCTGAGAAAATTAGATTTTCAGACCAGTTGAGGCTTTTACCAGTGTTCGAAATTCTCAAAAAAATCTATGTGCACTCGGTGCATGTAGCCCAAAATGTTACCTGCACCAGCAGAATTCAACATGCACAACACAGTGATAATGAGATACACTCAAAAGTTAGCTTTGTTCTTCATCTTCCGAATCCCATGCAACAGCTACTTGCTCCAGATGGTCTTGGTCCGAAGGGTTTTCCAAGTCTCCTTGGAAATTTGCCAATGCTTAACCAGTGTTTGTAGTTGACTTATTTTCATCACTCATGTCAGTTGTGGTGCTGAACACCTGCATCGCTGATTTTCTCTACTTCTGACGGCGAAGTCTCTGATTCAGTTTCACTGTCTTCATGTCTTGCTGAGTCTTTGTGCATCCACTGGAATAAGTTCCGCTGAGATACATCATAAGATGCAGATTGTAGATGCTTTTTCAGTGGCATGATTGAATATTCATATTAAGTTTTTGTGTGCTTGAACAAGAACCCAGCAAGAAACAAAATGGCGCCTAACACTTTGCACATGTCTCGGTTCATGCATGTGTTCTAGAAATATGAGCCTGTAATTCAAACCATGGATGAGAAATGGCAAAACATCACCTATTGGTCAAAACTCAAAGCAAAGATAGAAATTTTTGAGATGCAATAATAAAGTTTCTTGTATTTTCCAAATAAGTTGCCAAATTAGCGAGCAACATTTTCAAAGTATAACATTTCTACAAAAAACAAAACTGCTACAAATCAGTTATTTTTATATTACCGAGAGCTACATGCACACTTGTGCAGCCAGAGTAAAAGACTATGTGCACAGCAAAAAATCTACATGCATAGGGCAGATGTGCACCTGAGAATTTCGAACACTGTTTACTGTACAGAGTTTTATATGGAATAAAACCACTTTTTTCCATAGCCTGCATAGTAGCATTCAAGAGGAAGGGGATGGGTTGAAAAAGAAGAAAAATTTAAAGCCTGACTAGCCGAAAGAAACTGAGAATAAATTGAGGAGTGATGGGGAGGGAAGCACCTACAGCAGAGGCCTAGATATATTAAATGGCTACCAACCAATTTCACTGAAACATGCAATATTTCAATCAACTGCCACTGTCCATCAAAAACTTCCTTAAAACTTTTAGGGTACTTTTGTAATTTTTAATATAAAATTTAAGTAAAAATGATATAAACTATCCTTATTGCAGATGCTAACAAAATTATTTATTTCACATAACCAAAAACTATGAAAATTTCTTAAAGTTCCACTACCCAAATGAAACTGAAAAACTATCAAGACCGTTGAAAAAAATTAGCAAAAGTACAAATTATCAATTTGCTATCTGGCTTGTATGGAGGTGAAGTTATTGCAAAAACTAAACTTGGTGTAGACATTTCTATGGTGTTAGTGCACAATTATTGCACACCTGGAGTACAAGATTTGCAAATTGCCACACAAATGTCTTCAAAAATATTTATTTGCAGTAACTTCACTTTTATACATGATAGCTGCTCTTTCCAGCAGTATTGATAGTTTTTCGATTACAATAGAAAAGCATAATTTTGAAAAAAATATCGTCATTGCTTCCCCAGTTGTCATGGTGACCATCTCTAAATAGCCAACCTTTCCAACTGTGTCATTTTTTCCTTTAGTCTTCCCTTTCGTCGGTGACACAGCTCCTTTCTTAGCAGCCAAGCTGCTCTTCGCCGCACCTGGCTTAGAAGCACCACTCACTCCCTTTTTGACACCCGCTGTCCCTGAAAGTGAAAGGCCTGATGGCTTCGGACCAGTTCTGGCAGCTGGCTTTTGTCCCGCTTTCGTCGTCGTCTTGGTAGTAAGCGCTGTTTTCTTTGGAGGCATACTAGTTCCTGTGTTATTATTCCAGTTATTAGCCTATTCTTTACATTTAAGACTACCTTTGATCCATCCTAGGTTTCTGTCAGCTTTGTCAATGACAAATATTTTTTTCCGCCATTTTGTTCGGCCATGCGGCCGAGCTGTATTATGGGAGTTTTCTTGCAATCAAAGTTCCGCTGACCATCACTGCAGGCTCCACTTGGAAAGAAAATTTTCACTCGGGCAAAAATATATTGCTGACTGGCTTCGGGTGACAGAGCAGTCGTCAAAGAAGATGGCTAATAAAGCTGTAGAACAATACAAGTCAAAAAATGACAAATATGTAACGGACAAAAACCTCTCAGAACGTGAAGGGGCAGATGAAACAGACCTCGCAGCCTCTAGGCAATCATTCTATGGTTCTGAAAATGTTGGTCGTAAATCGACTCTTTGTGATGCGTTCTTTGCCATTGGTTCTATGGGAACATTCGTAGCTGATATTGCTTCAGATTTAGTTGTTTCTTATCAGTACTACGATCAAGGAGAGTACTGGTGGTTTGGTCTCACTCTGGCATTTGTATTGCTGGCATCAGTAACTATGCAAGTCTTCTCTGCCAAGTGGTTTCATGAAGACGGAAAGAGCAGATCATGGGTATACAATTTAATGCATTTTCTGCATCTCGGACCACTCGTCAGGTGAGTAAGGAAAAATCGCAATTGCTGACAGTCCCCGCCGAATCTTTACTAAGTGATACCCTCCGGGTCTTGCACAGGTAAACCATTAGAAACATGAATCTCAGATCAAAAAATTTGTGGGACAAACAAGAGGGCAAGCGCAAGGTCCTCGCGAAGTTGGAGCCACAGCGGCATTTAGTGATTTACAGTTTAGACAACAAAAATAAAATTATTTCTTATCTTTATGAATTCAAGATAGAAGCCTTCGTTAAACTTCACAATTGGTACAAACTGTGACTTCTGTACCGCCAAATCTGTTTAGATTAACTGTTTACATATTCATGTATCGAATTGACATGTGTTTTGACGGTACTGTACATAGTTATACAAATTATTGGTGATATCTGTGAAGCAGTTTTGTGCAAATTTACACATTCACTTTGTAGCGTTTTGTCTTTATGTTTGTTGGGATTCAACAAGACTTCTAAGTGATTTCTTTTGTACTTCGCCCTGCGGGGACCTTTTCAGTCTTGCACACGCAACTTTTAGATCAGACAATCATGTTACGCAAAACGGTTTCTAAACTGAAGCAGCACAGTTGCCTCGTCGTCATTTTTTCTGTTTATTTACTTGGTTTTGGGAAAACATCTGAAAATATTTATTTTTGCGTAAGTGACTATGTTCCACCGACAATCCTCGCATTTCTTGCCTTTAGTCGTCTGCGGCATGGCGCAGCAATAAAAATTATGGTAATATTTTTATCATCAAATTTAATTACCTTTCTGATGAGGAAAAGAAATGGAAGGTATTGGAAAACATTCATTGCAACAGCAACAAAATCTCGCTTTGCAAAGGTGTAATCATGTTTATTTTTGTCCACTGTAATTTGTTTTGGAAGTTAAACGATAATATTTTACTGGCTCTATGTGAAGAAGAAGTTACGGAATTGATTGGCGTTAAATGCTCTGTATTTTCGTTACATCATTCGAGATCAGTACTGCAGTAAGGTTTTTAATTGCTTTTATTCCTTTTCATATAGAACTCCTGTGAGGATATCTAAATTATTACCACAGTCTGAATTTTTAAAATTTTCTAAGTTTATGTTTTTAAATTGCATAGTTCGTTTAAGTTACTGTGTTAAATATTCAAGAGACTGCAAATTACATGAAATAATTATGTTTGTTGAAAGCATCAAAAACTCAAGAGATTGCGGTTTATTTTTAATTTTGAAGCTTAGTATGATTCATTATATATACCGTTCATGGATGAAATATTCATTGTAACTAAACTTGATATTAACCCACCAATTTCAACACTCGATGCTTACTTAATTTTCTTTTCTTTGGCTCTAGACATAACTTATTTTGATGACATCGATCAGTTGTTTGCAACAGACTTTGGTACAACTTAAATAATTTATGTCATGCATTCAGATTTTCTGACTTTACTATTCACTTCTTTCCATTGTTTTCAGATTGTTGATGTTTTAATGAAGTGAAAAGAATTTCTGACAATTTCCAGGATCTAAAATTTTAGTGTACAAGAAGTACACTTGTTATTTCAGATTGAAAAAGTGCCTAACATAACCCCACAAAACAGACAAAACAATTCAACCAGGGGGTGAGCTGTTGAAATTAATTTGTTTTTCCACCATGATGGTGTGGTTTCAACAGCAATTAGTGTACTGGTTACTGCAGTCAATATTTGAAAAGAGGTTTCTTAAATGAGGAAAACACTGGGGGAGTTCTTAACCACAATACTGTGAAAAAAATGTCTGAATAGCAGCAATATCAACAATGTGCTGACTGAAGAATATTGTTATAGCAGTACAGAAACAAGTGTGCAGAATATCCATTCAGTTGGCCTAATTTCAGATTTCATCCTTCAGTTGAATGTTATGCAACTGATTTTATTGAGGACATCAAACTTGATTGTAAAACTACTGAAAACACAAACTGTTAAAATCAAACAAATTTATTTCTTAAAGATGTTTTCTATTGCTGGACAGATCATACTCAGCAAACGTTTATTTAACAGGTTATTTTAGACAAGTTTTTGGAGTCAGATTTAGTGACTTCATTTTAAGTCTAAGGAGGCAGTGTGGCCAAGTGGTTTAAAGTGCTGAATAACAACCTGGTTGTCCCAAGTTCAAGTCCTCTGCCCACTGGTAACACTGGTGTATATAGCCTTCTGGCCAGCCTCCCAGCCAATAGGGTTTTAATTTGGAGGGCCATTATGTAAACTAGTGGGTGACCAGTTATAATGTAGTTCACCCTCACTAAACAATTTTTTGTTTTATTTCAACTAAATCATGTTCAACTTTAGCATGGTTGAAACATGCTTTAGATACTGACAGTCATGCATGTGTATTCAGACTCATTTTTATTATGGGTTAACCAGTGATTGAAGCTCACAGAAACTATTATATAACAGTGGATAATAGAGGAGAAAAGGATTTAAAAGGCCAAAGAAAATTAGATATTTAATATATGGCAAAGGAGGGAACTGCATAGCCACCAAATTGATTCAAAATTTGCATTGTAAAATGATTATGACAAAAGTAGAGAAATGTCTTGTGGTGCTAGCTGTTATTGTTGCAGTGTCAGTGTGGCATGAGAGTTTGTAGACCTTAGGGGGACCAATTTAACCCCCCCCCCCAGGCCGGACCACTCCCCCAGTTCTTAAAAAAAATTTAGACTTGTGAACTTCTGTGATCATTCTTGTATTATACAGCAAGTCCTATATACTAATCTTGACATGAAAAAACTTGATTTCAGGTGCTTACAGTCCTTTTTCATTTATATGTATTAAGTTTCTGTTTAACCTGGTCAGTTTCCAACTACTGAATAATCCCCCTCCTCTTTCCAAAAGCTGTGGATCTACCACTGAAGGAAGAAGTAGAAACAAAGGAACCCAGTGAAACAGTATTAATATCAGTTTGTTAACCTATAGTAGTCAGTTCAATAATGATAACATATTTAAATATAATAAACTGTGATTATACAACTATCAATGTTAGTCCAGAGGGGGGTGAGGTAGCTGTTGGACATTTGACTTTTTTGTAGAAATCTCCACCCTCGGGCAAGGTAAATTTGCTACATGTACATGTATAAAAGACCAAATGCAGCTTGACTATAGTCATTAGTTTCTTATAGGTGAGCTCTGACAAAAAAGCCTCAAGCTGATCTTCAGAAACCAAAATAGTGCCCAAGCATGTGTGAAGGGAGATGATTGATTGAGTGTTAATAGCTGTTCTACAAATATTGATTAAGATTGGCTAACAGGAATGTCAAAATCTGAATTATTTGGAATTTATAGACTGGTCCTTGGAGAGGGATGGAATAAAAATGAATGGAACTGAAAAGACGTAAAGCTTCCTGCCTGTTGACATGAAAATTTAGGACCCTCCCCTAAGTAAAGATTGGAAAAGTCATGACCACCCCCCCAAATTCAGTGCTGAATTCTCTTAAATTGTCACCATTAAGTTTCCTTGTAAACAAGTTGGGAGAATTTTCTTTTCATCTTAGATAGTTTGCTGCTTATGATCAATTGCTTTTATTCTGATAAGACAAAACCAAGTAACCTACGTGTATTTTGTGTGGATAGTGCAAGGAGAAGATATATGCTGGTAGACTGGTTGGAACTGAAATAAAAGGTTGTGGTCTTGAAATGGAATTGACACGAGAACTGTAATCAGAAATTGAAGATTGCAAAATTACAAACTGTGAAGAAAGTGAAACAGTACCAACTTGTTCTCAAATCATTTGGATGCCCGTTGTTTCAGTATTCGAAAAAATATATAATGTTGCGGCTACATGGGTTTTAAGCGTGTGGAAGCATTTAAATGGTTTTGGAATGAGAGAGACCTGCCGACTTGCCGCCGTCTTCAAAATTCTAAAAATAAATCGTGGACATTTTGCTCAGGACCTCGCGATGATATTGAAATCTACTTCGAAGGTCTTGTGTAAGAGAGTAAACGTTACCCCATACCAGTAGATCTGACTATCCAATTATCAAAAATGATTTCTCACATCGTTTTGGTTAATCTGTTAATCTGTTTACTAGTTGGATTCCAAAATTATCAAACGCGAACGAAATATGTTGGCAGGGTTACTGTGTCTTTAAAAGGTCTTAAATCTATTCACCTGCAGAACCAATCTGACTGCAACTCTTCGCTAGAAGTGCCAGCTATCAGCTGATATCTATGATTAATAACAAAAAATACCACTGTCGTACGTGAAGGTCACTTTCTTTAGAAAAGAGATGAGTTTTCATATGTCATTCCGTGTTGCATATTTGTTAGCAACATCCTGCCTGTCTTGATTCTTTTTCAATGTTATATACGGTAAACGGAAGCTACCTCTCTCCCGCAGCTGTAACTGTAAGATGAGGCTAGATAGGTCAGTTTCATATTGTAACATTTAAGATCAACCATTGACATTGCTATTGTTATATCGATTTTCATTGAACGTTTATCTGATTTATTAAAACGTTTAATGAACTTCTGAAATCCAAACTTCTCAGTTATTACAAAGACAAACTTTCGTGCTGTCAGCCGCCGTGAAGTCCACTCTCTATTGTAATTCTACCGTTACCTAACCGTTTTCATATGCTGTAATTTCATATCGTTAGATTAGTTTTAAACTAAGGGGTTGGCTATCAGTAGGGACGTATTCTGTTTTCATATCCTGTCAAACGTAAATGTAGTTTGCAACTGTAAGTGTTAATGAAAATGAAAATGATCTTTAATGCATTTTATGGTGACAAATACATAAACTAACTTAAATCAAACCATTGTTCATTCCATAAGGTATTGGAGAGCTTTCCGTGAAGGATGGAAGACCCGCTCACCCAATGCCGAACCCAACCAATATGATATATTCCTATCGGAATGGCGGGACATCAGCATGCTACGATTATTTGAAGCTTTTCTAGAGTCGGCGCCCCAGCTGGTCCTTCAGTTATACATCCTGTCTTACAGAAGAAGAGAATTTCCTCTTGAATCTCATTGGTTCTCAATCACCGCCATAGCTGCGGCATGCTCCCTTGTATCTCTAGCCTGGGCCATTGTAGCTTACAGTAAAGCTTTGAGAGACTTGCAGAGTGAAAAGGGATCTTTTAGTTGGTTTGGATTTGGCTTTCAGATTGTGTGGAGGTTGTGCATGGTGGCGTCCCGTGTGGTTGCACTTGTTCTCTTTGCGTCAGTTTACAGTTATTATTTATTTATTGCTGTAGGCGTTCATTGGATCATTATGACGTCTTGGCTTATTTGCCAGAGAACAAAATTTTGTACTGACGAAGAAGGCGAACATCCATTTAAAGAGAAACTATTCAATGTGATAATAGGATTTGTGTATATCTTCTGTTTCTTCAATACCAAAGAAGGAATGACAAGGAAACGTTTGTTTCTTTACTACTCCATCATGCTTGTTGAAAACTCTCTCTTCGTGTCTATGTGGTACCCTCAAAGGTCTCTCTACGGCGCAGTTGCTCTTGCTGCTATTCTAATTGTCTGGGGTGGTTTTGTGATTGGCATAATTAGCATGATAATGTATTACAAATTCTACCACCCGAGTCTTCCTGGTACAGGGATATTTTTTCAAAGAATGGAGTTTGATGTTGAAGGACATAGGGTGTACAGTGTTGTCTGTTGCTGTTGTTGTCGAATTCAATCATCAGAATCAGACACAACTGAAGCCACGTGTGGAACTGTGGTTACATGGTGCCAGCGATCTGATGGTCCAGCACTTGCCCCTAGACCACATCCATCCGTAAGATCATACAGGAACCGCCCTCCAACCTCACTACATGAAGCGCAGCCCACTTACCCTCCGTTTGAACTGGAAGTATTACCTCGGCAACTATCAAAAGAAGTGCCATTTGGCTCCAACTCTAACGGGCAGGCGCCCACTAGAGTGGATCCACACTCCGGGCGTGTGTTTGATGTTCTGGTTGTAGGTCCAGGATACAAATTACAACCAGTATCTAATGGTGCTTCTTGTCAAGACGTTCCAGATATTGTAGTTACTGCTGCCTCTTCCGACATTTTAAGCCCCAGAGATTCCGTGTCGTCACCAGCGATTAACTACCACCATGAAAATAATCCTGAACCAAGCAGTGAGGATGAAGAGGCACCAATGCTTGTCGATAGCACTAAAAATTTAAATAGTCCTGCCGCAGATTTTCCAGATGGTAGTGGATTTACACCGATCGTTGACAAACACAGCACAGAACCTCTTAGTCCTAACGAAGTACACGATGCTATCAACAGGATTCTGCATCATGATGTAAACAAAGAAGAAGGAACTCTCGAGGAAGATTGGGAAGACTTGCGCCCTATTAACTATGGCAGTCTAAGTTTTGGTAATCGATACAGCATAGTATCAGATTGTATCTCGCTGTCATCTGACTCAAGGTCATCGGAAAGTCTACAGTTCAATGAGGACGTCAGCAATGAGAGCAAAGAGAGCTGTGACAACGGTGTTGCAGTTAAACCAGCTGATGAAGGGATCTGTTGTGATGAGCGTGACTTGTCAGTCAAAAACGAAGACACACCCAGTGACAAACATTTACCGCTTGTGTTGAATCAGTTTTCTGCTGGAGCATCCGATGACCGTTCCTTAGTAAGTGTTAAAGATGTGAAACAGAGGGTTCGTAAAACAACAGGCTCGTTGGACTTGGAAACTGTCAACTGTCCATCGGCTGAGACTGGACAATGTGTTGTGGAATCTATCATGGACGAACCTCCCTCACCCGTGGGAACTTTTACTCGCAAAAAGAAACCCTGCTCAGATCTGGTGAGAGAGGTCTCCTCAGAGAGAGATGAGGGACTGGAGCTAGAAACAGATTCACCTGACGGAAGTGCCACAGGTAGCCCAGCCGGTAGCACTTCAGGAAGCACTGCAGGAAGTGATATGAGCCATGTAAAAAAGGGACAAGTTATAGAAGTAATGAGTGAGGAAGAATCGTCACTTCAGTCTCCTTTATCGAGTGATTCCAAACTAAAACGACACACTTTTGATTTCTCGGAGATATCCAAGGGAAGGCCTCAGAGAAAGAGCGAGAGGCGTAGAAGAAGGTCAAAACGAAAGGAATTCGACAATTTTGTCATCACAAGCATAAAACCTGGTAAATTTAGTTCTATCCGACGTTCCAGTGAAAGGCTTTCCAAAATCCAAGAAACGTCGGAAGAGACAATCGGATTTAATTCCGGCGCAATCAACCAAAGTGGCAAAGAAATGAACAGAGACAATGAGCTGAGGATGGAGCTATCAGCGACCAGTGAACACGATAACGAAACAGAAGATCAGGATGGAACAAACTCTGAACCACAAAGTCCAACTGACATTAGAAAAGTGAGAGAAGAGTATGTTAAGAAACGAAGATTGAAGAGGCTTCTAACAAGACAGCTTGCACCAGGTAAATTCTCCACTGTGCGGCGCTCTTATGATCACATCCCGGATTCGGACTCGGACACGGAGCTTCGTCAAGAAGAAACCGCGGCTAAACGTGATCCGTTTTCTTCAGACACAACTCTCGTTTATACAGATAAAACTTCTACCAAAACGCTTGAAAAAGTTGAAGTCATAAGTGGGGATAGTGCTATTTCAAACATGTATGAAGCGTCAACCTCATCTCCAGACGTCGAAAACGGGCATAAGAACGTCAGCATTGAATCGTCTTCGGCTGCAAGAAGACACACCTTTGACTTGAGTTCCATATCAGTTTTAAGCTCAAACCAAGTCAGCTACAAAATAGACGACTTAATAGACAAAAATGGCCTTGTGAGTCCTTCTAGTCCTGTGTGGAAGACTAAAGCGTCTTCTGTGAACTACAGAAGAAGAAGGCCGAAGTCTGATATCTGCACACAGCGTAATTTCGAAGGAATAACAGCTTAGGTTGTGCCGTGTCGATCGCGAGCACGTGATAGCAGCGAATTAAGACAATTAGAGAAACAAGACAAATAGAGAAGAAGTCTTGCCATTTCGGTGAAATACAACAGTTAAGTACAGCTCAAAAATTGATTGATAGAATGAAGAAATCGCTGCGCTGATTGATTAAAAAAAGATAGAAATGATATTGCACATTTAAAACGAACTTAAAAATTGAGAAAGTTGTCAAAAATGTTTAGATTTTCGATAATTTTCAGGTGTGAACTCGTAATTCAAAATCAGTCGCCTCAGCATTAACTGGTCAAGCCACCAGGAAAATACCCACAATATTGCAATATTCACCACTTTAATTATTGAATTTTGAAATAAGAACTTAAAATTTCGCCTAAATTTTAGGATAACTGGTTATCCAAGTTATATTTGATATTCCTTCTTAACTTCATAGTTTTTCTGTCTTTGTAAAACAATAAGTATGGATTATGAAATGTGAGATGGAATTTTGTAAGAGTTCTGTGAATTGTAAGTTCTCGTTTTAGCATAATTGTTTTATTATTTACTATTTTATTAGTGTTAATAGTCTGATGGTTTATACATGGTATAATGTAGTTTTGTTCCTATGGAACACTTGGCTTTCATCTAGTCAAAATTTTTGCAAAGTGTTGAAAATTTTACAATGAATTATGTAAATATGGTCGCGATAAAATAGAAATATTTTTAAATGAGATCAATTCTTGCAAATAGGAGCTAGAACGTGTGTGAAGTTTAGGGATAGCACGAGTAGACAGTTTAAGATACGCTAACAAGACAGCTAGCTAGTGGATTTGGTGTGGCAATACAAAGAACAAATGAAAGT
>JANSTQ010174427.1:3600-19848 GCA_026167885.1 Bergia puertoricense
CCAGTGAACCTTGCCAAGAGGGACGACCCATTGAACCTTGCCAAGAGGGACAACCCAATGAACCTTGCCAAGAGGGATGACCCAATGAACCTTGCCAAGAGGGACGACCCAATGAACCTTGCCAAGAGGGACAACCCAATGAACCTTGCCAAGAGGGACGACCCATTGAACCTTGCCAAGAGGGACAACCCAATGAACCTTGCCAAGAGGGACGACCCAGTGAACCTTGCCAAGAGGGAAAACCCAGTGAACCTTGCCAAGAGGGACAACCCAATGAACCTCGCCAAGAGGGACGACCCAGTGAACCTTGCCAAGAGGGACAACCCAATGAACCTTGCCAAGAGGGAAAACCCAGTGAACCTTGCCAAGAGCGACAACCCAGTGAACCTTGCCAAGAGCGACAACCCAGTGAACCTTGCCCAGAGCGACAACTTAGTAAACCTCTGTCTGAACCAACCTGTATCACCAACCCGATATCAACGTTGTGGACACATGTCTCGTTAAGTGAGGAAGCTGAAGTTTATGAGGCCTCAGCTTCGCCAGAAATGATGAAATGCTTTCATCGTGTGTAGCCAGTCCATGGTAAGAGAAAGCCTCCATGGCCTGGATTGTATGACCCAATGAAGGTACCTATATTTAATCCAGTGTTAGCAATATCCATCTAAGCTAATTGAGGGCAAAACAGAGAGTGGTTTTCATAAACCCGTGAAACACACTTTAGCATATTACGCATTATTACACTTTTAGTTCTTTTGTATTCTATTGTCTAAGCATGACTATTACGATTTATTACTTCTTAGTTAGTACACTTTGTTTTACAGGTTTATGAAAACCACTCTATATGTAAAATATTATTAATAATTTTATCTAACTGCGTGTGTAACCATAAAGAGATGTAACCATTGAGATTATTTTATTTTTAATTCAACAGTGTCATTTCAAAAGCTGAAAATGAGTCGTATTTGAGAAAGTTAACAGCTATCGAACTTCAATTAAATTTGTCAGCCACTGCATTGACAAATGAAAACTGCTCCAAAAGATTAGACAATTAGTGGGCCTTAATAGTTTTTCCCTTTTTAAGCATGCAGCAATTAGAGCAGTTTTCATAAACCTGTGAAATAATTACTAAAGTAATACACAGTAGTGAATGCTAATTTCATTGTTTTATTTTTGTTTTTATCGACTAATAAATAGTAAATGGTATTAATTGTTTCACAGGTTTTTGAAAACCACTCTATAGGAGCAAAGCAAGTCTAATAAATCTTATCAATACTAATGATTATGTTATTTTCTGATTGTTGTAGAGAAAAATCAATGTGGCCTGTATAGGGGTGAGATCTGTTCAAAGGCATATCCAGAATCATGGCTTTACAAAGGATGTTGAGATACAGGTTTGTTAAATGTTGCAGTATGTGTGCATAAATGTGAGGTTTCTTGAAACTTTGTCTATTCATAGAAAAGCATTCAAAATACTCCTGGAAAACTCTTGAAAGAAAATTTTTAAAAAAACTCCTAGGAAGTCTTCGATTTTTAAAATTGTAAATGTATATAAACTCAGTGTGAAGTTTAGGGCCTTTAAACTCAAGGTTTCTGCACCAAAAACTATAAACTAATTAACAGCAAACATGAAAAATCACATGCCAGAAGAAATCTCCAATTCACACGCTGCAACACATGTGCACAACTAAGTGATAACGATATACATATACATATAATCAGGGGGACATGGTTCGAATCCCGTTCGTGGCAACATGTTTTTTCATTCGACCTTATTCGACATATGTATATATTAACAGGATGGGTTTCTTCATTTATTCATTAAAGTGCTACTGAAACGAAACAGAGTGCATTCTGTTATGGCAATAATTTATTAGTTTAATACATAATTGACCAGGTAAATCAGGTTCAAAGCCTCATAGACATTTTTATCCGTGTTTTTTTCGAACACGAACATGGCAATTTTGCACCACTTTGTGCGACAAGTCGATCCTCAATTAGATATGCATATGACGTCACAAGGTTTATCACAGCTTGCGTGACTGTACTATTGTGGCGACTCGACGTGATAAAGGAAAAACTTGTGCGGCCGGTGGCCCAGGACAAATAAGCTGTACAAACAACAGCTATAGTCCTCGGATTTCCATGCACGTAATAAGAAAGTTAGGGCTCAGTGGGTGAAGTTCGTGCGCGTTCACAGACCAGACTTCAAACCCACCGAGTTCAGCGCGCTGTGTTCATTGGATTTCGAAGAGAGTTGCTACACACGCTTAAAATTAAGCTATTTGGTGCCAGCCGGATCCAGTCAAGAAAGTTGGGAGAAGCCGAAGGAAAAACGAGTTTTAAGTAGAGGATCGATTCCTACAATACATTGTGCGAATAAAGCGCCAGAGACCAGCGATCGTGACCGAAGGAGATCGGAAGCAGTAAGTATTTTTAGTATTGAAAACACATTTTTTATGAGTATCCAGTGCGCAGCACAAGACTGTGGCAGCTTGAATTTGTCAATTGTCGTACGCGTTTGGTCTGACTTTCAGACTTATCAGGGATTTTTAAGTGATTTTATTTACAATTTAGGGATTCTTTATTCCCGTTTAAAACGTGATCTACATTGATGAAAAACCCGCAAGGGCAAGGCAGACGATTAATTAGCGAAGACTAATTCGGTTAGACTAATTCAGTTAGACTATGTAAATTCATTGGGGAGTGGATAAACGTTTATTCCATTGCTAGTTAAAGGGAGTGTCATAAAAATAAGTATTCAACACGCAATCAAGCTTACATTTACTAGTAGAATCTATTTTTTTAAATGGACGTTGATCTTGTGGACAAATGTAAGTCTAAACACGTGTGAGAATGGGATAAATGTTGCAGTCTTTTTTGTGTTTGTGCGACTCTCTGGTCCATGTTATTTGTGGTTCTACATACGACCATCGATATATTAACAATAACATATATATTCAATGTATTTGTGACAATATTATAGTTATATTAGAAAATAGAAGCGATAGTACGCGCGCTCTGATTCGCTGCAGTTGCGTGTTCTAAAACTGGATAGAGCCACGGATTACGTCATGTCACGCAAGCATAACTTCCCGCATACGGCAAAGTCAAATAAATCATTTTTGAAACGTCAAATTGCTTATGTTTTTAGATGATCTGTTTTCTAAAAGGAATAAAACAGTGTCGCTTGTGGCTCTATACAAGAATAGAACACGGAGTGACGTAGTAGGACACTCTAAAAGCAGAGAGAAAACTTGTCTTCGCCTCGTTTTCTCTCAACACTTTTCTCGTGTCCTAGTACGTCAGTCCGTGTTCTATTCTTGTATAGAACCACACGCGACACTGTTTTATTCCTTTAATAAAGACTGCCTTGCACCAATCCTGCTTCGCTTTTCCGTATACACTGGGTTTACCGACTCTCAACAACATTGGGAGGTGTTGAAATGCTCCAAGAAATAGCCTCTCGAGATCTTTGCATTTCCGCTTAGAAAATTCTACCGCTCCGAAATATTTTTTGCGTGTGTAAACGTATTTTTACTCAATGTCAGGATAATAATATTTTGCAAGAGAAGCTCACCACTAAACTGCTGTTTTATTGCAAACAATTACAGTACTTACAGCGGGAAATCGAACGTGAAGCAGTCACAATACGTGCTGCGGATGTGGAACCACGAGAAGATGTTGATATCGATTCAGAAGTGGAGAGAGGCAAAGTGCAGGGTGTCAAGCGCTTTAGGGGTCCAAAAATATAGGATTATGGGACATCATAACTTAAAAATATAGGACAAAAACCACACAAATAGCAAAAATATAGGACTCATAAATACTATCATAAAGGTCCAAAGTAATGTTTTTTTATTTAATATAGATGCTCTTCATATTGTATTCGTTCCATGTATTGCCAAAATCAAAGGAAAACAAATTAAAGTAACTAAAAGGCACTTTTTCGGTTTCGAAAATGTCTTTCAAACTTACCGTTAGTCTCATTTAATTATGAAAGTCAGCAACAACGATCAGTTTTTTTCCTTGGGTCATTACAACGTCAACTAAATACCAGCAGTCTGAAATTTCTTTCAGTTGAATAATAGTTGGCAACATCAACAACTGACTTTGTCCATAAGCTCAGTACCATAACAACTTTGTTCACACTGACCAGTAGCAACTGAACAGAATTTCATGTCAGCAACACTTAAAATTACATAAAGGCGACATAAAATCCAATTTAAACACCTCAACGTTGTGGATGCACTCTGACTCGACATATAATTTCAGGTCAACAACAGCATCAGTAAATGCCTTTGAATACTGTTGTTAAGGCTTTGTTTTTGTGCTTCTACCAGTAGATTTCTTCTTCTTCTTTACTGCAAGCTTTGGCAAGGAGGCAGACAATCTTGGTTGCTTCACAGGAATTGCTCCCAAACTTTTTTCAATAAGCTTTCGCTTTTGACATTCGACACTTCTCTGCTTCTCTCTTATGTCCAATATCTCCATATGAAGCTTCTGTGATAACTCTGTAGCAGTTTCTATCATCACCTCTGCTGCACCGATGCCTGCTTTATCACTGTTCTTAACTGAACTCTTCAGCTTGTTGTTGCTGAACATAGCTCTAAATCTATCACCAATACCGCTACAAATCCTCTGGAGAGTAAGTTAATGTTAGATAAATTGTATGATTTTGAAAATTCTTGAAAGGTAATGTGGAGATATTAGTGTATTTTTTTAAATCAATGATTATGCATTGAAAGATGTCAAATTACTTACTAAATGCAACGTTTATACCATTGTGCACAATGCATATCCCTGTTGTGTGCTCTTCTATGCATTTATTCTCACACATGTATATCAAAGCTACCTATATATACATATAGTTTCAATAGAAATTTTCTAATGTAGCAGCTTTCACAAGAACATGCAAAGAAACTCTTTTCTTGGTGAGATGTGCAGTGTAGTGTATGTAGCATAAGTCACTGAGCTTGACTTTTTTTCTGTGTTGTGGCTGGGCCCATTTAGTTTATCAGACAGGTTTACTAAAATCATGTTTCTTCAGATAAAGGAGACATTGTTGCTTCAATGGTCTGTTCATTTTTGATAAAGCCAAACTCACCTGGACAAATGATATTTTAGTCATTTCTATTTCAGACAAAGGAGACCTTGTTACTGCAGTGATCTGTTCATAGCTGATAAATTTGCAGAGCATATGGGAAAGATTTATGAAAAAGAAGGACAAGCAAATTCAAGGGTATTGGTAGTCTTTCTTGTTTGTTTTCGGTCATTTATTTCTTCAAGCAGTGACCTCTATTGAGGTTAATCTCATATTCACTGTCTACTATGAATCTTTTCCAAAATCATAATAATTATAGAAGTATTCCCGAATATTACTTCTACGTTATATGTAGCATCTGAGATACTGTTTGGTGTAATTTACTTTTATTTGATGCTTTCCTGATTTATTAGATTTTCAATTCGACCAACTACTCTACCTTGTACTTAAAACTATATTAATTTAAGTGATTGTATTGCCCTTGTCCTTCATACATTTTCTTTAAAAAGGAGAGAGACAAGAGATGTGGTGACTCCCACTGGCGTGCAGCGAACAATAAGCCAAGAAAACATTCCAGACAAGATGAGACTGGCTTAGAAATTGCTGGTTGTCGGCATGGATTAGCACAGTGGGGAGTAAATATGTATCAGGGGGAGCTTTATGGGTATGCACATTACATCCAGAAGTAAAGAATGGCACCTGAAACTGTAATTATCATTCGCTGTTTTGACTGCCCAAATAATCTCTGCTTTAGTCGTATCATCTTTTCTGTTCGTAAGGCAAAGTTTATGCACTTGAACAGGCCCTGTTTCTGATACCTTAGAGGAACCCTGTGATTCGATGGCTGGTAAATTCTGAATGGTCTTAAATGCTATCTTTGACAATAAGCCAGATTGATAGACACTTTTGTCATAGGGTACCCTACTGCAAAACATCAACAATTGTTTACCAAATTTTGAAAACTTCAATTAACCCCAGATTTCCTTAACAAAATCAATGTCTATCAATTTACATGTTTTGAAAAATTTTATTGTATTCAATCCAGAGAATACAATTATTTGAAATTAGGTTTTTAAAAATTACACACTTAACAGATAAAAGGTATTTGTGAATGAAAAATCAGCCATTGCTGCACAAGAATTGAGCGAACTATCTTGTATATATTAGTTGGCCTTCAATAAAAATCTTTGTTTTAATATCAGGCAAATCAAGTAAAGAGCAGCACCGAGATGGAGCTGAAGGAGGCCCAAGACAGCTTTGTTTTCCTTAAAGCAGCAGGATTGGCTATTCCTGTCTTTATATCTGACAGGCATCGGTCGATTGCTAAATGGATAAGGGAGCAGGAGCCGGGAACCAAACACTTCTTTGATATTTGGCATGTAGCCAAATCTGTAACAAAAACGTTACTCACGGTTGGAAGGGAAAGTGGCTTTGAACTCCTCGTGAAGTGGCAAAAGGCCATAAAGAACCACCTGCATTGGTGTGCTACCTCCACCAAGCTTGGATTTGGGGAACTAATATTAGCAAAGTGGAAGTCAATTGTTCGGCATGTCTGCAATACGCACAATAACCATCCAGATCCTCTCTTCAAACAGTGTGTGCATAGGGCGTTATCAAGACGATATTGGCTGAAAAAAGGTGAGATATTAAACAAATATACCTAAAATTAACATTACAAAAAATTACTCTAAGGCATTTGACTCATGGCTGTAGTAATTTATCAAGTCAAACATCCAGTGTAGTTTAGCTAAAAGCTTTTCTTTAGTATTCTTTTGATCAAAAATAATTTGAGAGCATGTTACTTAAATTCTGCCTGATGTATTTTTCGAGATATTATTTATACCTCACCACAGTTTAAGTTTTAGTTTAGCCTAACATTTGCTTTTTATTAGCTTTAGCTACTGAAATTTCCTAGCTCTTCAGAGTATCCAATGTCCTTCCCAGGGAGGAGTATTGGTATTTTGGGAACCACATACCGGTAACTGGGAACTTTCCATGCTGGCAAATAACTCACTAACACTAAACTGGGTGTTTACTTTTAGTAACAAATGCCTACAACAAGATGAAACAAATCTTGATGAATACCAGGCTCCTAAATGATATCAAAAAGTTGTCCAGTGAGGACCAAACAAGTTGCTTAGAAGGTTTTCACTCTACACTGAATCAGTTCCATCTCAAGATGATATGTATTTCCTGGCTTGGCACATATTGCAGGTAGGGTTATGACATGTTTAAGAAGAAATGCAGAAGTGGAAGTCATCTTCCAAAATCTGGTACTCAATCCAACAGAATCTTCCATTGCTCTGAACATTAAAAATGTATTACTGAAACTGCATGCATATAAATAGCTGTTCTGATCTTCTTCTATGTGCATTTGACTGAATTATTTTACTTGATGTGTTTTTGAAACAGGTACATCTTGGCCAGTCTTCATTTTAATGAGAATTTGTTGAGGGAACCACAAAAGACAAAGGACGGAAAGGAGTACCTACAAGTTACGTTCCCCAAATACAAGTTTGGTGAAGAAGTTGTTCGGGAAATAAGAGTCCCTCCCACATACGTAAGTATGGTTATGTTATGCAATAGCTGCAGCTGGGGATCCTGACTACCGGGCAATTCGAATTTGTGAAAGTTACATGTTGTCAAAAAGCATTAAGTTGCTGAAAATGTTTTGGGACAAGGCAGGGAAATATGAACTACCCATTTTACAACTTGCATTTTTTTCTAATATTTTCCCCTTTTTTATCTTAGTGTGTGGATGAAGTAAGGGATCTGGTGTTCAGCATGACCCTGGCTGAAAGGAATGCTATTCTCTCAAAATACAAGACTAAAACCCCAGCACCTTTGAACTCACAGTTCACAGACAGGTCAACTAGAGCAGAGGCAGTTGAAAATTACTATAAGAGAAAACAGAAAGAAACAGCTCCATATCCTTTAGGTGAGTGCTAACTATGGGAAAGCATAACTATATAGTTACTTGCAGGCAATCTATATCTATCCTTCGACTGCCATCAAGATTGATGACACAATGTTTCATCACTGCAATTGGGCTCTGTCTAACAGTGTGTGTCCGATTTCTTCCAAAACTTGCTCCAGCACAGTTGCAGTTGCGAAGTCGGGATGTTCTAAAATACAATTTCCCTCTATTCCTTCAAAGGCAAGTTTTCCAATTCCTTCTGCGACTTCCTTGCAGCAACGAAACTCTAAGTCGTTAGACAGCAACTCTGCGTAGCAGTTTCCGCATTTACACCTAAATTTCGACGGATTTGGGAAGCCAGGAAAGGCATGTAATTAAAACGCTACCCTAAACATTACGGTTATCTATGGAGGGCCGAATCAGTCAAAACCCTATGTATATTTTTTCAGGTGTTACAATTCATTTAATTTCTAAACCAATTGAATTTATTTTTGAGACTTTTTATTTTATTTCCGAGACCTTTGATTTTATTTCTGAGACCTGTGACTTTATTTCTGAGACCTTTGATTTTATTTCTGAAACCTTCGAATTTATTTCAGAGACCTTTGATTTTATGTCCGAGACCTTTGATTATATTTGCGAGACCTTTGAATTTTGATTTTATAACCGAGACAATTGAATTTATCTCTGAGACATTTGAACCTTTGAATTTATTTGTAAGACCTTTTGGAATTAATTACCTAAAAGGAAATTAACAATGCATTTAATTAGTGCGAATTTCGAAAATTCGCGTTAAGTAAATGCATTTTATAATAATCTTCTCTCTTATTTTCTTATAATTTTTCGAAAATTCGCGTTAATTTTATTATGCGTAGATTTTGTTCGCGTTATTAAAATGCTTTGTCATTTACCTATAACAAGGTGGTCCTTTGGATTTATTATAAGAGGGAAGTGGGCGCGAGTGCGAGCGAGAAAGTTCTGCACCGGTCAAACCGGTCAGTGGTTAAGCATATACTGATTATGCTCAGCGCACGTCACGTATTTTCTTCCCGCGACTTTTCCCAGGTCATGGCTGCAAGGGGAAGAACTTCGGAAGCTTTTAGTCGCCTTTTAGCCTCTTATGATCAAGGCTTAGATGCAATAAATCGAATTCAAGACCCAAAAATCCTTCTCCGACCCGAGGTGAACTCCCTGGACTTTCAACAACCTTCTGAATTTGGCCGTTTGTTCCCAACAATTGGCGCCCGAGGCCGCAGTTCGTCATTGCCAAATATACAGTCCTCGAGAATGAAGCGAGGTCGAACGAGACGTTCAAATGCAAGGGCAGGTTCTGAATCGGAGCAGCCCACAAAAAGGGGTCGGCCAGCAAGTGTTTCTGTGAAGAAAGATGTTGTTATTATACCTTATCGCAGCCTCATATTTTCATAATTTGTCGCACTTTGGTAGCATATTTGAAGCAAGGGTCAGAGAAATTTCTTGACGGTTATAAAACATTTTTATCTTTATTTATTACTCTTCTAAGATTGAAAAACCTTTTTAAACACTAAAAAACGTCTTTGGATATTCGCTTCAGTAGCACTTTAAAACTAATATTAATATATGTATCCTTTCGTATGTTGCCAGCATGGTTGTCGCGGTAGTGTAGTGGTAACAAACCTGACTAATAATCAGGGGGGCATGGGTTTGAATCCCATTCATGGCAACATGTATATGTATATATACCATTTAGAATCGTTGAAACATAGACATATCATTGATTTAACTGGTTGCCTCTCTTGTTTGTTGTGACGAATCATCATATATGTGTGTGTGTATATATATACCCACACACACAGTGGTAAATTTAAAGGGAGGGGCCAGGGAAATGATCTCCAATTAGACTTTTTGTCTGTCGGCTAAGCATGACTGCTATTATGACAATTTGCAACTTACATATTATTAATTATATTGGTTTCAGATTCAGGCACTTGCACTGCCAAAGTTAATAGCTTCAAATTAATTTCCATAACCCGGGATTTTCAGGTTTTGCAAAAGCTGAAGAAGGTCTTTCGTTTAAGCCACCTTCGAGGGAAAGACAAAAACACTCACATAAGGGCTGTTGCAAATTCCACGCCGGGCTGGCAGGCTCAGGAATTGGGCCACTTGAATCAGCGGATTTTGACGCCAATATGGCGGCTGGGGCGAAATCGAATGCTATTCAAATTTCTGGTCATGATCAACACAGTTCGATACGATTTATGGGAATGTGAGGCCTGGACACCTTGGAAAGGATCTATTTCAATGCAGCGGTAAGTAAGCTTTAATTTGAGAAATTTTTGAGCCGTTTTCGTCCAGTAGAGGCTTAAAAAAAAGTACTTTTTTTTCTACTGATAGCTGCTGAAGTGTTTCTAAATGATATCCAAGCGTTTTCGACATAAACTAAAATTTAGAAGGCTCTTCAAATCTATTTCAAATTCGGCAAGCGTAGGTACCTGGGCGATTTGCTCTTGTACCAAATTATGTATTTTGTTTGAATTTTCGATGCATTTTCGGGCCGAAATTTTTTCACCGCCTTTGGTCACTTAATCTTTTCATGCGAACTGAAACTGTGTGCTGAGATGAGCTAAAACTGATTATTTTGTATTGCGAATCATCTTATATATGTTCTTTCCTAGTAAAATACACTATACAGCATTCAGGTTTGAACTATATGTATATAGCTACTTTTTTAGCATTTTGTCGAATTATTTTTCGTATTTCTTATCATCCATAGCTGGTACAGAAGCAAGCATGCTGTTGGCGCAGCCATGGACTGTAAAATTCCCATGTAATTTTCCAAGCGAAATCTTTGACACCATCAGGGTAAAAATGGAAAAGTTGTAATCAAGAACACGAACATCCAGGAAATTCACCTAATCTACGTCTTGTTGCTGTAAGTATTATTAAATTTTGCGTTTTAGATACCAGCCAACTGTCAGGCTTTGCCATGATTGTCACACCTTTGACGATTGTCAGGCTGAAGTATTTTTCAGCAAGTTTAAAAATGTTATGCTTAAGACTTGAAAAAGGTTGGCAAGTATATAATAATTTTTTAAGAAACTTTTTAAAACATTTTAAGATCAGGTACAACCCCACATTTTAGGAAAAAAATGAACACCGATCACCACAGAGAAATATACAATAAATGTTTGTATTCAAATCTCTGTAATTATTCACTATTGTTCTTTGGTCTATTTGCATGATCGAGCAACCATTAACAGATGGGACGGAAAGGGAGTAGAAGCAACCAGGCTGTAGCAAGGGACAGGTATCCAATTGGCCAGCTTGCGGAAAGAAGAAGAGTGTTAAGAGAAAGCTTCATTGAGAACTTGAGCATTTATAAAGCTGAATGCTCAAAGTTAAAAAAGCTCAAAGAGAAGGTATAATTTAGGATCAGCAACTAAAAATGGGGGAAGAGGATAAAAAAAAACAACAAAAAACCCAAATGCTAATGTTTGTATCAAATTGTCAGTTTGGTCAGTGATAGTCAGCCTTAGGGTGTTCTGGAACACAGAACCAACTGTTAGTGTGCAAATTATTGAAAGCAGCTATTTATTTGTTGTAATCCATTGTATGTCGATGAGTATAAATGAAACAAAATGTCTAAAAAATGACAGATTTCAAGTTTAGACTACATACCAGCTGTTCCTTTAAACTGCAAGATAACAAAAACATTTTGTCTATTAAAAGCTGACAAAGCAACTATTGTATTTTTTTTCCTTTTCTTCTATTCTAGAAAATTATAATTACATATTATATATACTGTAATGATGAATCCAAAGAGCAATAAAGCATTTTTTTGTTACTGATTCTCGTTTTTCCTTATTTACATAAATAACATTCACATGAAACTTTCTGCTGCTAAGAGATCCTACCAGCGACGCAAGAACGAAACACTAGATTCTTGCAAGGAAATTCATGGGGGAACAGAGGAAAGCCATGAATCATGTTATACCAGCTATTGTAAAGAGAAACATTTCCTTGTTCCAAAACAGCCATGACAACAAACTAAGAAGCTTGAAGGTGCTTTATAGCTCTGGGTTACTAAGTAAAGCCAAACACACTGGGAAAATAGCGCGCGAAAGGTGGCCCGCACCAAATCGAGGCTTGACCAAACTGGCTAAACAAAGATGGCGGCCATGGAGAAGGCAGGAGGGGAGATTTCGAAGGATTTGGACAAGTTTTATGTTGCTCTTGAAATGAAACATTGGTCAGGACTTAAATATGATGAAAGTTCAGAGAAGCTAGCTGTTTCTAGCTGTTTCAAAAAACTTGAGAGCATCAAAAGAACGTGCGATAAATGTATTTATCGAGCAAATCCCCCAGAGAGACACTGCAGTACAAGATCGCAGCTGTACATTCACTTGCCTGCTCGGAAATCCGCTTTTGGCGGCAAGCTATAGACCGCAGAATGCATTTGAACGCCAAGCACTCAAAGCCTTGGGTTATCGAGTTTACTTCAAGGTAACACATCAAAAGCGTGTTAACTTGCGTCTCTATGTTTGGTATTCGCATCCCGGTAGATGAAAAGGACAGCAAGGGAGCGACCAAGAATATTTTTGTTCATTGTTGATGAAAGGAAACTGAAGCAGTTTTTTTCGGGAGTTTGTGAGGATTGTGATGGTGATACTGGATTCAGAAAAGTGGTTCAAACAAAGGGACATGTTGACCTGATTGTCAGCGAAGAGAAGTCATTTGTGTTAACCTATAATGTCAAAACTGAAACCATTTCAGTGACATGCCACTATGGTGCATGGAATGAAGATGGAGTAGCAAAGTTCATTTGACTTTGGAAAAAAAAATCAAGATATTTCATTCAAGGTTATCTCAAATAATTACACAGTTAATATTGTTGAATTCACCTGTTTATTTTTATCAATGACAACATTTACAACAATCCACCTCAGCTTTTACATTTCGTTTTCCCATTTAAGATCACATGATTTAAGTCTATTGTTTCTGGTTACACTAGAGAGTATAAATGTATAAAGATAGGATTAGAACAATGGGAGGTATTCACATGTAAATTGAAATTGGGAAAAAATATACAAGCTGAGGAGGTCTATAAGGAAGAGTACAAAGACATTAAAAATATAAACATGTGCACACTACTAAATAGTAAAACTAGATATGGCTTTAAAAATATGGAACTGGCCATTTTACTTGTGAAGGATGAGTGATTTGGTCTTCCAGGTTTTTTGTTATTCATTTCTATATGCAGCAGTAATTTAATAAAAGCATGATTCCTTTATACAATGCAAGACTTTAAATCAAACACCCCTCCCTAAACATGTGATGGTTGGCCGTAAAGCAATGAAGGTCCAGGTCTTCAAACCTTTGGTCAACTTTAAGAAGGCATGGCTACTTGTTATGCCAAGTAAGCCCTGAGGCTGTTCACCTAAAAATGTTTTACCTCAATCTGGCTACTCTCATTTTTCCATTGTTTGATTTTAAGGCACTCTGGATACTTCTAAAGGCATTGGCAACAAACCTGAGTAATGTTAATGCACACTGTGAGATCAGGGGTGGATCCAAGAGTTCTTCAGGTTCCATGCAAACCCTGTGAGCAGGGCTCATTTAATTAATTGTCAGACAGTGTTACACACAGACCAGAAAAAATAAAACTCTTCCTCCTGTTGAAATGTGAGAACCAAGATCCACCTCTGAAGATGTTATGCTGCAGTGCATGGTAGAAATTGTTCACTGATAAATTAATTTATAAATACATATACAGCTACATATAGCTAACTTCTCTGAAATTTCATCATCTTTAGGTCCTGACAGTTATCTACTGTTAGCAAGCTGCTCTCCTCTTTTTAACACTAACTTCATAGCATTAGTGAGCATTCCTGTTGAAGCACAGGTATTTACTATTCTGGACAGATTACTGCTGCAGTATTTACATTCTCTGCCTGTAGTGATAGCAAGCCCAAAAAAACAAAAGCCTGGTTTATAGCAGTGTTCTGGAATATAATGTTTCTTACATTGGTGATAGTTATCTTCATAAGGATTTTGCTGTCTTAGCCAAATAAGGCACATATGCTCATGACGGAAAACGTTCTTTACCAAGGAAAATTTTATATAACTAGCCAATTGCTGGTGCTTAGACTCGAGCCCTTGTATAGTGTTGATACCTAAACCAACACCTAGATCATGCATTAGTTGCTTTGTGTGAAATGGGACACAGTGTCCCATTGTCCACACACTAAGTGACACTGTGTGGAAAAGGAAGTCAAGTTAAAGTAGAGCTTGCATTCTCTCTCTAGTTCTACCAAGAAGCATTTGTCATGTTTGAAACTCTACTTGATAAAGAAAACACAAGCCCTGAGGTGGAGACCCATCTTTGCAAGAGTAATGGCAATAACATTAGCAGGATGTTCAATATCAGTATTGCCTATAGCGGCAACTACAAGATGCATGAACCCATCACAGAACTTGCTGGTCTCCTCCCCAGTGAAACGAAACTCAAAATTGGACACTGATCGTTTCTCTTTAAAACAGCGGATTATCTTATTGTATAGTTTCTTACAGTGCATGGCAAACCGAAGAGCCTTGAGGTGCTTCCTTAGTGGGTTAGTTTCAGGGAGCTCAAACACTGACTTTACATTCTTGGTAATTTTTGCCCTTGCCAGAATGTGATCTAAAAACAAATTATGCCAATGACTCCAGCAATTGTTTCCCACATGAAGGCTGTTGCAATTAGCATTTTGCACAACTGGTCCCAACACAGGTTCAGTTTGCTGTCGACGTTTTAGATCTGCTATTTTCTTTAGAACTTTTGCATGCGATTTCGCAGTTTCTGATGCAGTTTGGACCTTTGGTTGTCCCCTTTTAAACTCCTCTATTTTTCCAGCTACTGTTATTCTAAACTTGTAAGACCAAGGATGCCACTTATTATTCGGACTTTCACCTAATGTTTGTCCCCTGGTCTTAACATCTGCATATGGGCTGGGATAAGTTGCTGCGTTGTTAAGCTCCCCAGAAAATTTGCTTATCCATGCCATATCTGATCCATCTGCAAAAGGCGCTCTTGCAAACCAATAAAATACCCTGACACTTCGGGAAGTAAGTTTTGCTCAACTTCTTTGCTCTCTTTTTCAATTCCTTTTGAGCATTAACACGGGGTAGTTCATGTAATACCCCAATATCTAGTGAATTTACAAACAGCATCAAATATTGTATGGAATGAGAGCAGGTACCTTACAACCTGCAGAAAACTCACTGCGTTTTCTCTTTTTTGTGTCAGGATCATACTCGTAGCTTTCAGATGATCTTATGTTATTATACTTGCGCTTACTTAAATGCCCCCTGTGTAAAGGACATTTGTAGACTTAAATAAGTTTTTGTCAGACTTTTCAAAATCTGACACAGCTGCTTTTACTATTTATGGAACAACAGTGTTAACTATTGTATTTGATTTGCTACACAGCTTAATCATTTCTTTTTTACTAGATTTAGTTACTAAAGTATTCCGGAGAGTACTTGCAATGGAAGTGAAACACTCAGCTTCTCCCACATGTGCCTCTTCAAGCTTTTTTTATGTTTTACAGCAACTTGCATGTTTATATCACAATCTCTAGTTCATTGCAGCCATTTTCGAATAACAAAATTTAATAATTTATTCAATTTTATTAATAATATTTTCCAGCCACTATTCTGCACAAATCTCAGCATTTATTTAACAAAAAATTGTAACCAACATGTACCTACAGTACATGTAATTTTTCTGCAATTTTTCTATCAGTAAAACTGAAATTGATGTTAGGTACAAACATGTAGTTTAGAAATTATGTAATATGGTGTCAACATCTACAGTAGCACACAACTTATATGTTTAACAAAAACGTTTATTTTCCAATAATTGTATTGCAGCAGTGGGTATGGGCTTTCCGTGAGGAAGGATTCTCGATGAGAGTAAACACGAATAATGGACTCGAGCGACAGAACCAAGTGTTCAATACAGCTACCTGAGTAAAAAAATTAAAAACAGCCTTAATGGAATGCTGAGAGTTCTGATTGAAGAATACCTTCCAGACAGCTACAACAGGTACAAGTTAATACATATATATAGCAGCTAAATGGTTCTAATTCCCTTTAGGCGTAAAGTGTTCTACATTGAGTTAATTGAGCTCATTTAGTTTATAAGGAATTGGAAGTGCAAAAGTTTCTATCACATAGCACTACAGATATATACTTAGATAAATAGAATAAAAGGTTTCTGTATTTCAAGCCAGACAGTGCTCAATGCGTAGGCAGAGCAGAAACTATTATA
>JANSTQ010174538.1:0-19839 GCA_026167885.1 Bergia puertoricense
AATGTGTCTGTTATTGTAACTGCTATTGTTCAAACATCCAATGGTGTCTTTCGTTCACAGAGTAGAGCTTTACTGCTATGTTGCGCCACTGCTATAATCGCTGCAAAATGTAATACTAACGCAAAATGAAAATATTGCTCACCAACCAAATTTGTTACCTCCTCCGTTATGGTCAAAAAATTCACCATGTACAGTTTTGGGGTTGATCATTATTGGCTGGTTTCGTTATATTTTGGGTTATTATCGACTTTGCGCAAATATCCCATTTCCAACCATTTTTATTACATTTTGCGGTAGTATATTACATTCTGTGAGAGATTATTACATTTTTGCGGCGTAACACCTTATACTTTGTAAATTTATAACCACATCCATAAGAATATCCACAAGAACATCTTAAATTACCTAACGCCCCTAATTAATATTGGAAAACTTCTTAAGCCTTCCCCCTGCAATTTTGTCAGCCCCCCATGCCTAAATAAATGAAATCCCGCAACAAGTTCTTTCACATAGCGCAGTGACTTGCCTTTACAAATAAATACTGCAAACCTGACTATTGAAATTTTTCTCAAACTACACTCAACAAAAAAAATTGTTTCATTATTACTATTGTTTATGTGACATTTCTGAACGCATGGTTCGTAGATTTATACAAAGGAAGCAACCTACAGCTAAACTTATTCTTCGGCTTGATGCGTAACAACAGAAACTTGAAAGCTAGGGGGTTATTACTAAAAGTTTTATTTTTTTTACTTACTGCGTTGGCAAACCTTATGGCATCTCCCTATTGAAAAACGAATGCACAAAAAATGAATTAGTGCTTGCAGTTTGTATTTAGTAATTCAACAAATGCAATGAAAAATTTAGCCCTTCAATTTTTAAATAAACAAAATAAATTTTCTGTAATTTTGAAGCCAAACACATAGATTTTCTCACCACAGAGTCAAAAAGGTCAATGTAATACTTCTGAATCAATGTTACATCTTTGTGCGTCGTTTAAGCTTGTATGTGCGCTTTTGTTTCTTTATTTATTTTGTGTGTGCGTGTGTGTAAAGTGGTGTGTGTGTGTGTGTGTACGTGTGAGCACACGCGTCTGCGTTTCATCAACTAAATCTCAAAGAACTGATAAGCCATTATGGATGGTTTCTTCTGATCTTCATATACCTTAAATTATGTATGTTTCTCTTTCCTCGTTTTTGTAGTCAATTAAGCTTGTATGTAGTGGTTAAAAATAAAGACCGTTTTGTTTTATAAACCTAGAAAGCTGCAAGTAAACTAGGCTTACTAGTTGACCAGAAGAGCGCTTCAAGACAGATCAGGTCAGCACACTAACTTGAAACTAGTGCAAGGGAGCACAGTTATGATACTTTCTTCCTTTTCCATTCTATTTCACAAAATTCTAAACATAACTTGATGTTGTTTAACAGCGTAATTAATTGGAGAAGAAGAACCTTTCATAGCCACATATTCATGGCTTTTCTGCCCAAGCAATAAGAAGGAATCGTTTGAATATACTCACTGAGACGCCGGTGCGGATCTTCCACTTTTGCCTCTGAGTTATCTTCATGAAAAAAAAAGTTAAATTAAATTATGATATAAAAATTTAATATAGAAAAATGCGACTGAACATTAAATGTTTTACAGACTTAAACATTGTTGTAAAATATGCCAATTCCAAGAAATTATGATAATAATAACCTAAAAGTAAACTAGTAAACGTTGGACTTACGTTTTGATAATTTACCAATTCCAAGAAATTATGATAATAATAACCTAAAAGTAAACTAGTACGTTTTGATAATTTAATTCATTTACATATTGAAGGAAGAATAAAAATTTTTTATTATGGATTCCAAATGGAGATGAACTGAGAGAATAGACACACACGTACTCACCCATACATAAACGCACTGGGTTTTTAAAAAAATATAAATCATGTTCGTATAACAACATGCGTGTTCGTCTGTTAAATTTATATCATATTGTTATATTATTTACTTTCTTTTGTAGCCAAACACTTGGTTAAAGATGCATAAACAAAAGTACAAGGAAAGATGAAGAATATGAACTACAAACTCCATGTTCGTACTCTTTGGTAAACGAATTAAACTCACCAGGCTCAGTCAAATCTTTTGGTTCGTCCTCTGTAATGACAAATTAATGCAAAAACGCATTACCTTGTTTTGCTTTTTCAAGCCAACTTATGAGACCGCCAGTTATAAACCTCCCGACTATGAATCTCCTTTACTAGCAAAATAATATTGCAGTTATAGCTAACCGTTTTTTAAATGTTTTATTACGGAAAATGTTTAAATAGACAGCATTAGTTTTTGTTACGTTTTGGAAGCTAGTTTTTCTTGAAATAACTAACAAGTTGACCGAAGTGTAATGGTGTGTTGCAACAAGAGCTATCGAAAAATCTTATATCAAATTTTAGGCTTATGCCAGTTATTTATAACCCTGCTGAAAAATGCCTTCAAAATGATAAGTTCAATCAAAATCAATACACACAACTAAATCCAGGGCTTGTAACAAGATCAGAAAAAGGCCCAAGTCTTAACTGAATATAGAAGGTTAAAAATATTCTAGAAGCATTTTTAGAATTAAAACTAGGACTTCATGGATATTTGAAGGCATTTTTTACGCACAGTTTTATGCGTTGCAAATATGCAAAGTTAATCGGGGGTTGAAGAGGAATAATGGAATAATGCCCCTTTTGGACTAATGCCGTTTGGGCGGGAATAATGTTTATAAAAATTCGTACGGAATAATACTTTTTTGACTGGAATAATGGAATAACAAAAATTTCGAGCAGGAATAATGGAATAATGAACACCCCATTATTCCTGTTAAGCGTATTCACTGCGATGTCGACATTGATATTTGAACCCTTATAGCGCTCAAACCAATCAGATTGTCGCATTTTATGGTCAATATAGTGACAATATGTTAGTTTTTAAATGCGTTTCACGTTTGTTTTTGTGTTCGCGCTTTTCAGTAACAGTTTTTTTATAAGAAATCTTGCACATTATCGCTTCTAACTGTCTATTTATTTAGTCTACAGTTCTTTAAATAATAATTGACTGAAATCATCGAGCTCAAGGACAAACTGACATGACACAAACAATATCTTTAAAACTCAGATGCTTTCAAAATAACCCAATAGCTGAAGAACAAGAAAAAAGTTAAACGGACAAATCATCATGTTCTTTATCTGCCTCCGTTGAGAAACCACTATAACTGTACCAGTTTAAACTGACTTTTTTAAAAGGCATCATTTATTGTTTTTCAGTAACAATTCAACTGAGATGAGTCAACTGACACAAGCAAAACCTGTCATATATCATACCGACTTACAAAAACTTACCAGACTCGGGCAAGGTTTCCTGCTTTTCATCCGCATCTGTTAAGTGATAAATTTATATAGGAATATAAATTGTATTTCCACTATTAAAGATATGAAAAAATGTCTGGTAAAGACATAACATGCCTCTTTATATCACAGAGTCAATAATACACCTAATTACCATACGAAAGTATGAAACATCAGATACTGAGTAAGATAATTTTTTTTATTTCATATGTTTTACTCCCATTTTCAGTTGTCACTTTATCCCAAGTTTTCTTGATCAGCCCAAAAAAGAGCAAAAAATTACCAAACACCGACAAATCAGTCTCGAAGTATTTGTTTAAATTGAGCATTGCACATTTTTTGATGGGCTCAACATATTTGCCAATAAGCAACATATTTTTCCTTGTTTTTCAAAATAAATAATGGTGATCTAAATGACATCAGAAAAACTAGCAACTATCATTCCAACCAGTTACAATAAAATAAGCAAACCAACACAAACGTACCTGACTCAGACAGGTCTTCCTGCTCTTCATCTGCATCTATATAAGCGACAAAAATATGTACAGGTAAGTATATAAATCGTTTTTCTATTGAATGAAAAAAATGAACAAGTTCAATAGTTTTAAAGTTAATCTCCGCAGGGAGTATTAACTTATCTATATAAAAAATCTAAAATATCCCAAGTGGACCAACACTTATTTTCTATTTTTGTGGCTCCAATCGTCAATTTATTTCTGTAGTTTTCTCAATCGGGGATCCTGTTTAATGTAGTCCTTTTGTTCATGACAGTTTGTTCTATTTTGCTAATATGTTTTAATATAATTGTACAAGGACCGATAGCAGAAGAAACGGAGACCTTTTTAAAAAGAAATAAAGACCAATTAGAATAAAGAAACTTACCAGACTCAGGCAAATCATCGAGTTCTTCATCTGCTTCTGTTAAAAATTCGTTAAAACTGTGTCAGTTTAAAATTTATGCGAATTTAATGGGCTTTTTTATTGTAAAATTTTAGTTGACATTCTAATCAAAACGAATGAGAGGTGAACGAAGTCAGAAAAAGCAACTAACAATTATCATACTAACCAGTTTCGATAAATATGCACGAGACACGCCCAAATAATTTAACACAATATGAGGTAAAGCTTGCTAAACATCGGGCTTTTGGGTCTATCTGTGTCAAAATTGATTGTACGGTTAACTATACGCGTTGCTTGATTTTTACTAAAATGCGTCCAACAGTTTTAGCAAATCAAAATACGTCCTTCAAAATAAATAAAATCTGTCTTTTATGACATTATCTCTTTCTGTCATACGTAACAATGTATGAGGTAAAGCTTACTTAGCATCGTATCTTCGGTCTTTTGAGATTACCTGTGTCAAATAAATGTTGTACGTACAGTTAAATTTGCGCGTTGCTTGATTTTTACTGGAATGTGTCCAGCAGTTTTAGAAAACCAAAATTCGTCGTTTAACAAATATACCCCGTCTTTTATGGCATTTTTATCTGTCCTTCGGCATGTCAACTGATACGCTGAGCAAAAAAAGAGCAACTGCAAATACTACTTACCGTTAACCTTGTCATCATTTTCCTCTGCCATCTCGCCCAACTTGATGTCTACAGACAAAAAAAGTCGCGGTCAGATAGCTATCAACTTGCTGGGTGTACACGCATTTTAAAAGAGTTGTCTTACCATCTTGATCCGAGTCGGCTGCTGGAACGTCATCTTGCTTCAGCTCCTGTCGTATTGGCTCAGCAATGGCCGAGGCAACAAAGAGAGCTACCAAGAGACACCACTGTAGCTTCATTGCGATGAGTTAAGACTTTCCTCCGAGTGAATCGTCAGGTTTCCACACTTCATAAGAAGTGACGGGACCTTGCAGCCAGCTACAAACTTATTATCTGGGATTTCAATCAACCTCAATGGTGACAGCGGGATGCCGTGCGCTGATTGGACAATACGAAAGAGATTGTTGGCAACCAAAGATTAAGAAGCAACAAGTGAAATTAACGACGCGGAAATCACGTTATCAAAACAGAAGGATGACTATAGGGGAAAAAAGCATTTATAAAGTTCGATTGAACTATTAATTTGTTGCACGAACAGCTTCAGCTTCAGTTCCAGATATATTATTGAGTTTATTTTAAAAAGTTGGGGTGCTGTCTCTTAGTCGAAAAATTAAACAATTACACAAGTTTCGAGGTTTCTAAGGAACATTATCTCATACAAAATACGTGGGCGGAATGGCTTCGAAACAAGCAATGCGTTTCAAAAAACAATAGTTTTTAAAAATCGGGGTTATTGCAAAGGATTCATTCATATGGAAAAATGACCGCCTACAAGCATCGGAATTCGTGCAAACTATTTTGAGTTAATGAGAATTTTAAAGAACAGATACGACCGACTGAGCACATTATTAGTTACCTTAAGTTTTGTAAGAATAATACGGTGTTTCATTTTTTTTTATAACTTGTTAATGAAGATAACTCTCAGGGAAAATTATGTTGTATTTTTTGTCTTGGGGTTCTACCCTTGTAGAACTGTATACTTTAAACTGAATAAGGAACCCCTTGTTGCTATTGATAATTATTAACATAGCTACAACTCTCTGGCTATCATGGAACAAACTTTTGATGAACTGCATTTAAATGATACAACAAATAAGTGAAAACACTAAAAACAAAATATGACACCCAAAGTTTTGACAATTGCACCAAAGCCTTATCATTTGGTAATTAGATTTGTTTTTAGAGTAGCTCAGTTAAAAACAGAATCACGGAATAATTATTTTTGTGCAGATTGAGGAAACTGTACAAGCACAAAACTTGCATGACGGTATTTGTTTGCATTCAACCTAGAGATTGAAATTAATTATGTTTGAAGCCCACCTGAGCGAGTAGGCTATGGATCATTTAACTACTATGCGTGGGAAAACGACCTTTTCCAAGTCTCTAGGCAAGCGAGTAAAAAATACATTTAAATAATTAATAAACTGCAAAATAATTGCCTTTCGTAGAAAATAGAAAGTTTAAATCTATCGACTTTTATCATTTGCAATCAAGCTATATTTCTTTTGACGTAAAAATGTATCAAACAAATGTGTATTTTTCTATCGATCCCTGGACCTTTACTTGCAGGTTTAAAACGAAAGAATAGCACTATATGCTACCCTGCTGCTAACAGTGTTATCTCACTCAGTCTCTACACTGTGACTTTTTAGTGGGTCATTGTCAATAAAAAGAAAAATCTCATGAAACAAAACGTATTCTTTTACTATTTCATCGTCGGAATTTCAGCTCGACGGTAGATTTTTTTCTTTTTATCTTACGAGGGATTGTCCCTTCACCAATTCTAAGTTAATTAATATTCTATGGTCAACATTGCAGTTTTCGGAGAATATTTAAACGGTAGCGTTTAACAAACAATACAACAATTAAATAGTTCCGTATTAACAAAAATTTCAAACCATTTCAAACTGAATTAACAAAACTTTAAACTGCAATTTGCTAGATTAGTATAGTATATATTTCAAAATGGTTTCAATCTCGTGCTTGTATCAATACTATAGTAGTGCATGAGTTTATACTACACAGATTTTGTTTGAGCCAAACTAGTTTGCCGTTTCTCATACCAGCGAGTACATGTACTCATTTGTCAAATATAAGCAAAATTGTTGCAATCTGCATCCTCCTTTAGTAGCAAATTAAAAACTATTTACAAATAATTGCTATAGAAACCAAGCTCAAATTTTAAACAAAGAACCAACTAAAGAAATTGGTATATATTTTAATGCCGCTGCCTTTCAGTTTAGCTCTAATAAAAAAATCAGATAAGGCCAGTTAATTAAGACAACCAAACAATTCATCATAGATAAGTATGTAACTTTATTTCTCATTACAGGTATCAGTTTGCAGTGTGCAGATTTTTAAACGCAATAAGTTCGGTACGATGTGCTATCACTGCATGTGTTGTGGGCTTGCATTGGTATTTTAATAAATAACAGTGGCTGATTAATTTTCTTTTGCATGCTCTTTAAACGTCCAAAAATTCAATTTATAGAGATGATACCACATCATTCATATTGAGTTCAGATAATGACAAAGCTAAAATTAAATAAAGAAATGTCGGCTGTCTCGAATGTTTAAAGCTCCTTGTCTTCAATATTGCCCGACAAATTAAATTTCATACAAAAGGTCAAAGGGAGTTTGAAACCTACTGGTGCATCTTCAAAAGCACAGATAGTCAAAGGGACCGACAAAGTCAGTGGTACAGAGAAGGTAAAAGGGAACATTGTTACCTTGTTATGAATTAGTTTGTTGAAGTTGTAAATATGATTGATCCTTTTAAAATATTGTTTAGACTGTGGAAACAGTGTGAGACTTTGATTAGTGCTGGATTTAATGTCCAACTCAGTGGATCAGTTATGGTTCGTCGAGCCACGTGAAGGAAAATAACCTAGCTTTTGTGCGTTGCTACGCAAGATTTTGTGAAGCAAAGACATGCTTCAAAGATGCTTCAATAATAGAAATTGTTTTCAAACAATCAAGAAAAACTAATAATAACTAACTCGTGTGAAGGTTTGAAGTTTTAGAAATGTTTGAATTTTTAACTTACTGTGCTGCTGGAACTTAACATGTTTTATTTTCAGGTAAATTATGGCAGTAGCGCGCCATTGGTTGCCGGCTAACAACACTAACTCACTGGGCGATAGTTGTGCCCGACTGGATATTATGAAACCAAAAGGTTAAAAAGATGATAAACAAAATATAACTAAAAAAGTTTTAGAATTAATTAAAGTTAAACTCTACCCCTATTCATGAGCGATTCCTCGTGAACAGCTAATCACGCTTTTTATTAAATCTCAGCAAATATATACGTTTATATGTAGAGTTGGAATGCAAAACAAAATAGAGAAAGAAAATTTAAAAGATCTTCTGTTTTTGGCAACTTGTTTCCTTTTTTATTCCCCTATCGCTCATTTAACCCGCTATAAACATCATCCAAAAGTTCGCTGATTTTTTGTTACTCGTAGTCAGGAGCCTTTTAATTGTAATAAAAAATAGGGTTCAGTTATTCCTTTATTACCATTTATGGCATTTTTATCGAAGACTTACTTAACTTAACTTAACTTACTTAACTGTTTTATTTGTAAACAATTTGCAAACTGAATGTGAAAATAAAGGGTCAGGGTGTTTGAAAGCGAATTAGATTTAACCCATAGCCGCGATAGGGCAATTTTTTGTTTAAATTTCTTTATCTTCAAGGATATCTGGACATCCCGTTTTGTAAAACCTGAAGCGTCAACCAAAATCAGTCTATAAGGAAGCTTATCCCTACGTTCATTAATATCTTTATATCTTAATCTTAGGAACCTAATCCTGTTTTCGGTCAATGTTTTAGCCCTGGTTAGCGAAAACCAACTTGTGAACAACCGCATGACGACCTAGAACCAACTGGCACCAAACAGTGTGGTCACCATTAACGCTAATCGCTAGTAGCTTTTTTTCTCAATAAATGAGCCTATTCCAAGAAATACGTTTTACCCTACATTCTCGTAACGTTACATTTCTACCTATTTCTAAGTCAATTTTATGGAGTATTTCAGAGCTTTATCAAAACGATCGAGTGATCAAGTATTCCTTCATCAGTTATTCTAATTTATGGAACGTATATTATGTTTGTTAGCAACACAACATAAAGGGATTCGCAACTTTCTCTGAAGATACCACTAGTAGTATAATTTGTTATAACTGAACTCACAATGGTAGAACGTTTAATTGGAGGTAAAATAATAAATCTATGGTTGTCAAAATAAGAGTAAAAGCCATTATTATGATAGAAAATCCAAAAGTTCTTCCAGCAAGAATAATTTAAAAAATGGATAGTTTCTTGGCCATTGCTTGGCAACTGCACGGCTCCATGGCCACAGGGGGCCTTTAATGAAATATCTTGTACTCAAATTAGCAAGTTACAATAGTTAAAACTTTAGTATTCAAATTCAAATTCAAATGCAGCTAACAATTGTTGCTAGCACTTCGCAATATTTGTAACCAGAAAAGAATATTAAGCTCTTTCGTTACATCATGAAAAACTAGCCATTAGCTTGCTCACTGAATTATTACAAATATTCTAGATATTTCTTTCTGTAATAAATTATGCACACACACAAACACACACACACACGCACTTTGTAGTTAACAGTCAATTTGCTGGCCATGCAAAGGTTTGCTTTCATTTCCGCTCATGTTACGTTTTACGAATGCTAGTACTGCTAAAACGGACGTATGGGAACGCATGATCAAGGGGTTAAAACAGAGTGGTGATACAACAAAGGACTTATCGAATGACAGAAATGTTTATAGACAAGTTTTCCAATATAGTATCTTTTGTAATAAGCGTCGCATTCCTAACAAGCATCATTCTAATAAATATCGCCCAAAGAAGATGTAAAACGCTCATAAACATAATTATTACAGCTTGATTTGCCGCATACTTCAGCTTAATACAACACAATGGCCTGTTGGAAAACTTGATTTAAGTACCACTGCCGAGAGCGCATCGCGGCAGCATAATAAAGGACTCTTGGAATAAAATATCGTTAAGGACTAGTTTTAAATCGGTGATGCAGTGTTCGAGTGGTTAGCGTGTCTGACTCGTAACCTGAAGGTCGTGAGTTCGAATCCCCGACTTGACTAACACCACGGAAACCGGAGATAAGCGCTGGCCTTATGAGCTACTTAGCTCAGGAAAGGATTTAGCTTAGCTTTAAGTACATTATTTAGTGTAATAAACGGCAGTTTTAATCTCTGTCTCTCTGTCTCTCTGTCTCTCTATCTCTCTGTCTCTCTGTCTCTCTCTTTCTCTGTCTCTGTCTCTATCTGTCTGTCTGTCTGTCTGTCTGCCGCTCTCTCTGTCTCTGTCTGTGTGTGTGTGTATATATATATATATATATAGATGATTAAACAGATTGAATAGCAATGTAATGAACCTTCATTAAGTTATAAAACATACTTAACCGAGTTTTACAGAAAGCTGTATGAGTAACTGCACTTATTTCAGTTTTGTTAAAATTTCGAGTAGTCTATTTGTAGTTAGAACAGCATAATTATCTCAGTAAGGGTAAATTTCTCATCAGTGATTTGATTAAATTACACGCTGGATGGTTACCGTAAACAATATATCACTTTCTTCCAGTTAAGTTAAGCAGATAATATTGTTTTGAACAATTCCGACACCTCCAGGCTATTTTGTACCGTACAAAAATGAACTGTTGCAGTCAATAAATTGACATAAAAACCAAAACTTTAAATGACACTTTTAAATTATATTTTTTAGCTCTTTAATTATTAAAGCTATCTGAGGCTGTTAGTATGACGTTGGTGGTGGTAAAATGGATAGCTTGATTATCTCTCATTAAGCATCACGCTGTGCTCAGAGATTATTATGTAGTTACCATGCAGAAACGAAATCAACCTTTTTTTTGTTTGTATTAATAGTTAAAGGGGCAGTTTCTCGGTTATTCCATACAAACCGCAGCTTTCCAAAACTAGTTCTATTCATTTGTACTCAAAGTATATTGATCAAAAAGGTTCAAGTTAAAAAAGACCCCCTTAACGAACCAAATTGTCAAGGATCGATGCCTTTTGGTGCTGCAGTCTGTAGAATGTTTGTCAATATTTTTTTATTACGGGCCAGCGTAATATTCGCTTCGGTACCCATAAATGCAATCCGTTTCAAACTTCCATTCATCAACGAAATTAAGCCATCCGCACTGTAGCTAAACTTTTGATGCGGAATTGTGCCTAAATTATTCGTAGTAGAAGATATTTTAATATTTTGACGTCTTTTGCTAAGCCGAGTAGAAAGATTCTAGAATCATACTGTGAATAAAATCTTTAATAGAGAACAATAGGTCGTACAAATGTTATGTCTTGAAACTTGAAAGAGCGAACTACATCACAACGACAATTAAGATTAGCTTTCTTGTATATAGTTAATCGTCATCATGAAAGACTACATCTATTAAAGTGGTATTTTTTTTTATCAAGCTTTCCGTAATTTTGCTATTGCAGTATTTCATTGGCCCACACTGTTTTAGTGCGGAAACAATACATATACCATTGACTTGTTTTAAAAAATATCTCAGTAAATTGCCTTAACTTTCAGTTAAATTGTTCAGTTTCAGAGATTTTTTGTAAACTTCAGCTCGTGCATGACGTTGTCAATAGTTCCGTCCAGAAACTGTGTAGTAGTAGAAAAGATAAAAAGTAGTTTGTTCTTATTTCTACTGATTTAAACAAAGCCACAAGTAAAATAACTCTTGCGTAGCTTCAGAAGGTCGACCCTAATTTTCATTTTCAGATTACGCCTTTAATTCTGCATCAAATTAGTAATCATTTAGTTTCTATTATTTTTCTAACCAGGTGTGCATCCGGTTGACAAGCAATCTATAAGTTCTTTTAGCGATCCAAATTATTTGATAACTTCTCTCCAAAAGCGATAAACCCGATGAGAAATACTGAAGAAATAATGAACACAGGAAATAGTTTCTTGTGATGTTAGAAGATATTTTCAAGACTACGTGTCTGTTTTTCTGTTTACAATTACCTTGAATTTTAGTAAACAAATGTTGTTTAACGCATTATAGCAAGGGTAACATATACAAACCTGTTCACTGAAGCAAATGTGTGTCAACAGGATAAAGGCCAAAGTCATGCGAGCCTAAGTAAATCATGCAAAAGAAAACCTTATTTTAATTTAATTTAATTTATATTAAAATAAAAAAAATAAGTAATCAATTTTTCAATATTTTTCCCCAGAAACCCTCTAAAATAATTATTACCAAATAAAGTGACAATTTCTGTCACTGAAGAGTAGAAATATTTATTTTTAAAAATTCTTAAATAACGAATTCGAAAGACTCGAGCGAACGCCGACAATTTCGAAATTAAATACTTAGGAGTATTAACTTCAGAAGAAGAAGAAGAAGAAGAAGAAGAAGAAGACGAAGACGAAGAAGACGAAGACTGGAAGACGAAGAAGACGAAGACGAAGACGACGAAGACGAAGACGACGACGACGACGAAGAGGAAGAGGAAGAGGAAGAGGAAGAGGAAGAAGAAGAAGAAGAAGAAGAAGAAGAGGAAGACGACGAAGAAGAAGATGAACAACAAAAACAACAACAACAACAAGAATGAACTAATTTATACACAGTCATACATGTTTTATAAAAGCTGGAAAAGCTTGTGGAGTTGTGTTAAATTATTTGATAGAATAAAATATTAAATATTAAAATAAATTTACAATTTATAATGTTTAAAAATGTGTCCTTTAACTTACATGAACAATATCGCTGGTTCGATATCAATTAATAATACGTTTCACAACATTGCTTTTAATAAGAGCGATCGAACTACAGCTATTAAACCCACAGTAAGTTAAAACATCAGTCTACTCTTTAGTTTCCCTTGAGGTTTTCACACCATTTAATTATTTCATTGTCTATGCATCATCCAGAACTCGTTTCAATCAAGTAATTCTTTTTGGAAACTTGAAATTTGACTGAGACAATGTCGGATAAAAAGCAATGGTATATACTGTTTTACAACTCAAAGAAACCTGCAAGTCATTGTCATGCAAGATGTAGCAATTTGCGTTTTTAGCAATAAAAACTATCGACAGTAAGAAGTATTTACCGCAAGATCCTCCCACCATAGATGATTTTAAAAAAAATTAACTTCAACCCTACAAAACAGCCATATCCATTATTTAAAGAGGTGAGAAACATTTTGACGGATACTTTCAAGTATACTTAAAAGGATACTTTAAATTTTTAAAAAGATAAAGAGCAGATAAACTAACTAGTATTAATATAAGGTGAATACGCAGCTCTTCTTGTTTCCATTGTAACTGCATTTCTGATTGGTACTTTTATCAAAAACCTAACCTTTTTTCTAAAAACATAGTTTAGTATGTTTCTTATAGAAATCATAAATCGTTCTGACCAAAGATCAGATATGATAGTTTCAACAAATTTCAAATAAAATCAAGCATTTTCTGACGTCATCAAAAAATCCTAAAATGGCGGCCATGAAGTTATTATCTCATGTTACGTCATGACCTAATAAACTTTTTGCCAAAAGATAAATTGTGGGCTATTTAATTAGACAGCAAGTTTGCACGTTGCCACCTTGTAAAATAAGAAAATTCAGGAAGGGGAGACTACCCCTCCCATCCTGTCGATGTATTTTAGATCAAAAAGGCATGGTAAAGGCAGGATTAAAAGTTTAAAATTAATATGATAATCATTTTTTGACCGATATATAGGAACGTATGCATTTGAAACAAGGTCAGTAACCGGGAAAGTGTTCATTTGAAAATCGAAAGGCATTCTAAAGTTGAATCCAACTAACAAATGAGAGACATCACCCTGAAGGAGAAAAATAAGTTTTTCCTTACAACCATTAACTTACTTTATAATAACAGCAAAACTAGCTTTAATGCAAGTACTTCAGTTTGTTATTTATCCTAGTTTGTTCCGTTACAAAAAATGAAAGTATTAGTATTTTTGCTAAGTCATTTCTTCAATTCAAGCAACTGCCACTTTCAACTACAACCCTGAAGTGGAAAATGTTAAGTGACAAGATGAATGAACGAGTACTGTTCGTTTGATTAAATGAACGTTACCTAAAAACTTCCGGCTACTGGAAATCAAAGCAAATTGAAAACACATTGTGCAGGGCAAACATTCCTCACTGAGCCGGTTGGTTTGGTTGAAATATTTACGTACAATTTTAGACACTCGATCTCTTGGTTCTTTCTGTGTGCACCACAACAAATGTGAATAACCATGTATGTTCAAAAACAATGTCTTCTACAACCTAACCAATCAAACGACGCAACTCTATTGTAACGTTCATGAGTTGTAGTACACACAGAAGGACCCGGTTTTTTTTTCAGGCAAATATTTACAACTTCTTATGTTGCAATTTATCTGCGAAGATTATTTCTCATATTCGAAAGAATTAATACAATTCATTGAGCTTATCAACAAACAGAAGAATCGGTCACTAGGTAAAAGCTTTGATACTGTTATTTAAGCTACATATAGGTTATATCATATAGGTTTCAACACGCGTTCTTCTTCTTATTTTTTTTTTTTTATTTGGAAAACGATATGTTGTCTTCTGTACAATTCAAATTTATTGGAAAAATTTGCCCAAGTGCTATTAGATAAAAACAATAAAGACTATACAAGTTAACAACAGCAGCAACAACAATCTTTGGCACTCTTGGTTAAATTACAAGTTTAATTAATATGTGGTGGTGGTGTGGTTAACAGAAATTGAGTGCACGCCACCTGTAATAACCATAGGGGCTAATCTAAACAGGCTAAAGAACTGGGTCAAAGCTAGAGAAGATCTGAGTGCTACTATGGAAGATAACTACAAAAAACAAAACAAAAACAAAACACAAAGAGCCAACAAAAGAGTGAAAAAAATGGAGTATTTTCGGAGCCTTTTGTGAAGCAAGCACTGACAGAGCGATGTTAACGCGAAAGTAAATAGCATAACAATGGGGCACTAATATTGAGCGATGATTTGCTTTTATATTTTTGCTTGAATTAGTAAATGTTCATGGTTTTTAGCGATTCATGAACAGAGTTCCAGACTTTTGGTCCACAAAATCTAATGTTAAAAATTCAGTAATTTGTGCGAGCTGTTGGGAGAGTGAAAGCTGACTCTGAAGATAGGTGTGTTCGGTACTGATGCTTTCTACTGACAGGCGTGAAAAAATCGTTGAATTTCTCTGGGAGAATGCCCTTGCTGTATTGATACATGAATAATGCAGCATGAAATTTAACGGCATCCCTTAACTTTAATAAGTTGAGATGTTTTTAAAACCCTATTCATACTGGGCTTTTTTTGGCGGTACAGGGACTGGGAGGGGACGCGTTTTGCTATGAAACTTGGCAGGTAGATAGATCTTTGAAAACTAATTAGTTTCACATAATTATGTTCTCGTCATGGGGTCATTATGACGTCATTTCCTTAAAAACTGTTTTTCCAAAATTTTATCTTTTTTGTATTTCTTTCAAATTTTGTGTTTGAAAATAATACAAATGCAACCTAATTGCAAAAACGTGAACAGACAATAATAATTTAATGAGAAACAATACGGTTTGAAGTTGTCCGATTTGCTAGCTGAGGGGGTGAGTTTCTGCAGATATTTAAATAAAGATGGACTAAAACAACTTGCATGAACAAAAAAGTAACATTCAAAACAAAAATACTACTCATGACGTCATTATAACGTCATCGCTCCGCCATCTTGGATTTTATGTAATAACACTATTGCGCAATATAATGACGTCATAAATTACCCTAATTGATCCGAATTCTTTTTGCTATGTATAGAAGTGGTTGACCTTATAAAATACATTTATTTAAAGCTGTAAAACGTAACAAAGCGTTACGAGACGGCAAATGACCAAATTTGACAAAAACAGCCAATCAGAACGCGGTTGCCATGGCAACATCCCCACCTCACTAACAAAAATTAGCCAAATGGCTAGATCCCCGATAAATTTGAGGAAAACTCCTAAAAATTCAGCCGTTTATCTTGAATAGTTTTAAAGTTATCAATCTTTAAAGGCCCAGGGGGCGCTCCCCAGTCTGAATAGGGTTAAAAAGTAGTGATGAGTGAGCCCCAAAGGTTAATCGGGTAATAATACGTACAGCTTTTCTTTGCAAGATTGTCTGAGGTTGGATATTACTGCTATAGCTATTCCCCCAAATTATAATGTCATAAATAAGAAACGAATAAATAATAGAGTAGTATACTTGGACTAGTGCTGCTTGATTGACAAAATGGTGGTGGAGTTTCAATAGAATACATTGTACCAGTTCCTCTTGCAAATTTCTTTTTTTTTTTGATAATTCCTGTATGTGTTCTTTCCAGTTTAAATGGCAATCTGTGAAAACTTCTAAATGAATATTTAATGCTTTTCTTTTCTTTAATATTTTTATCATCAATTTTTAATTTAATGCTAGCATCTATTTTCTTTTGAGGTGGGTGGAATACCACAAAATTAGATTTGTCAATGTTTAAAGAAAGCCTATTTGCACTCAGCCACTGATCAACATTTTTTAAGTCTCCATTTAGTTTCAGTTCAAGAGTCACTCAAGACTCTTATCGAAAGAGAATAAGTTTGAATCATCTGCAAATAGGTGAAAATCAATTTGTGTGGAAGAATTACTGAAATCATTTATATAGAGAAGGAACAGTAGAGGGCCTAAGACAGATTCCTCGGGTACACCACAGGTAACCTGCCTTTCCTCTGATTTGATATTTCCAAGTGATACAAATTGTTTTCTGTTAGAAAAATAGGAACAGAACAATTTATTAGCTATTCCCCTAACCCATAATTTTTACGTTTTTTAAGTAGTTTGAAATGATTTACAGTATCGAAAGCCTCACTTAAATCAAGAGCGATTCCACAAGAGTACAGTTTATTTTCTATTGCTTTTTTTAATTTTGTCAGTGATAAGGAAGATAGTATGATTTGTTGAGTGCTTAGCACGGAAACCAAATTGGCCAGGATATAATACCTCATTCTTCTAAAGGAAGTTCATAAATCTATCATACATTAGTTTCTCAAGTAGTTTATTGAAAACAGAGAGAAGAGATGGGGCGGTAAGTGGTCATTATTACTGTAGGACCCTTTTTGTACACAGGAATTCCTCTAGCAATTTTAAGCTTTTCATGTACAACACCTGACTAAAGGGAACAGTTAAAGAGATACACTAGGGGTTTAGACAGTAGTGTTTTAAGTGACTTTTAGAAGATTTATAGGTATGCTAAATGGACCAACTGACTTAGAAGGGTTGATGTTATCTATTTCTGTCTCGATTTCACTGGCAGTTGGATGATAAATGAGAAATCTGTTACGAAGGGGAGTGCTAAGATAATTTTCAAAGGGGGTGTTGGCAATTGGTATAACATTGGCAAGAGTGGAGCCGGTTTTTGTGAAGTAGTCATTAAAAGCATTGGTAATACTTTGGGTGTTTGTTAATTTTCTGTTACCAACCTCTAAAGTAGTAGGAGCAGATACAAGTAATTTTATTCCTGTATATGTCTTATATTTAGAAAAATAGTAACTATTTTTTGATTTCAGATATTGTCTGTAGAGGCAATGGAGGTCATAAGAGTTTTAGTTATCTATGATTTAGTCTGTACTTTTATTTCCTTTCTGCTAAGTTTCCTTAATGGAAAATGATTGTTAATTAGATTGGAAATTTTTACGGAAAAGCATCGAAGATAAGATTAACATCACTCGTATCAAGAAGGACACTCTCCCGGTTGATTAATCGAGCTCCCTCAAATAATTTGTCCTCACTAAACTTCAAAAATTCTCTGCGGTAAATCACTGGTTTATGAGCACTGCAGGAAATCTTATTGATTATAAGGAAATTAGACTGAAAGATGATCTGATATGTCAGTCAATAAGTTGATAATGATCAATTGAATTAAAGTGTATATGGTCAGTCAGAGCGGTCAGTTATTCTAGTTGGCTGAGCAATATGAGGTTGGAAGCAATAAACTCCCATATTATTTATAAACTCACTTGTGGCGGTGTGTGTTTCAAAATTCAATAAATCAATATTAAAATCCCCCATCAGTATACAGTCTCGAGACCTTATCCATAGCTTTAGTGAGGTAGCGGGAAAAGTTATCAAGTTTACTATCTGTAAATTACTGAACATACTACAATGTATATTACTGTTGGATTTACTGTGGATTTCAATCAGTAAGGATTCATAATCAACAGTAGTTGTGCTTAAGTCATCTCAAAAGTGGAAGTCACACTCAATATGAATATAAAACCCAACGCCTCCTGCACTATGAAGAGTTGGTTGGGATGCAAAGCTGTAACGGCAGGAATATTGATATTGACAGCTAGATCCTTATCAAGTAATATTCTTGTTTCAGAGATCCCAATAACACTGAAGTTATGTTTGAGGTCAGAAAGTAAGGATACCAGATTATCAAAGCTAGCAGACAAGCTTCCAACACTTGCATGAAATACAGCAAGGGAATTACTCTGAGATTTCAACACAATCGCGCCGGGAGTACTGTTCAATGTCGTTAATCTCCGCTGTGTGCTGCTGGATTAATCCCGTTAGTATCAAGACCTCGCTTTTTTGCCACTGATTTCCGTTCTTCACAGAGACAACAATTGATTCTAGTGTGGTAACCTGCCTAAGCACTTCGTCAAACCTGTCACTCAAGAACCCAACAGATAGTCGGAGCTCAGTCATTTGCTCGAATTTCTCCTCCAATTTCTTATCTAGGATAGCCACGAGGGCTGCTTCGGTCAAAGGACTATTCTGTCTCATAATTGATAAAATAAATTACATGTAATATACAGTTACAACGCAAACATTTTGGAAAAGCTGCAGAGCTCACGAAGATACATGCCCCATCTTTCTCGTCCCAGTCCCAATCCTCAATCTCAGATTGATGCAGTCTATGACTCCGATCCACAAAATCCAATTTTCTTTTTTAATTAGAACTGTTAATTTATGTGATAAAACTGGTACACTCCCAAGTGGAAGAACGACCTGGCGTGGCTGAATTTGTTATAAGTTTAAGAACAACTAACTTTGATCAAAATCAACTGATCCTAGCGCATATTCGACGGAAGAAAAATTACAAATACTTAAATTACTGTTCAGTTTCAATGTAATAGGATACGACTTAAGATTAAAAAGTTTCCAATTTGTAGTTCAAATTGCAGCTGGATAAAAAAAAAACAAAGTATAGGAACAGTACAGTACTTATGAATACGCTTCTGTTTCAGAGAATTCAAAATCGTCATATAACTGAAGAATAAGCTACAAATAACAAAAACTGCTGCACTTTAAAGCTCTGTCCGTGTTTTAGTCAGTCTCAGAAAATGGCTCTACAACTGTTCTGAAAACTGCATGCGACACTTTTTCAAAATTAATATTATTACAGAGTTTTGAAAACATAACTTCTACAAACTTATGCCAACATTTGATGTGTTGATAGTTGTTGATATTATATACAAGGCTGTCCAGGAGAACCCATACAGAAGGTGCCACAGAGTAGATCACGAATTTGGCCCATATTTGGCACATAACTCATGAGCATATCGTCCGCCATTTATTATAAATCAGTATAGATTTGATTTGTTTCAAGATCATTTCGATCGTGTTCCCCAAGGGGACCCAATAGGGAGTCCGTTTTGTCCTGTTTCATGACTGAATATCGATGAAGTTTTGGTGCTTCATTCTGTAGAAATACGCAACATAAATCAAATCTAACAAACCAGCATGAATTTGGATAACTCATATAGAAAACTTTCCAATTGTGTGCAAACATAAAGGTTGCACCCCAGGGACCTGCCGAACGTGTTAGAATTGGATTTGGTGAGAACCATATTTGGTATTGAAATCTGA
>JANSTQ010174649.1:0-19832 GCA_026167885.1 Bergia puertoricense
CCCCTCTTGGTCTTTGTGAATTAAATGAATAAGCCCCAAGTCAGAAAGATCCGCCTTTCATGAGGAGATAAAGAAATATTGTACAATACTTTGGCATTTGAAAATAAACATTTCAACAAGAGATAATCGATGTGAAATGTGGGTATATAAGTATAAACCATTCTCGATATTAGAAGAGAAAAAATGGAGATGAAAAGCTTAAAAAAGGACCACATTGCAGATGAATCAAATAGTGATGAGTCGCAAACCGGAAAACGAGCGTAGTTCGCAAATTGTTATGTGGAATAAACAAGTTTTATTTCGAACTTTGTGCTTGGAAATTTACAAGATTACTAATCATTGTTCATTAAATAATGCATATAGCTTCCTATATATTGATATTTACAGTGATAATAAAACATCTGTATATGAGCAAGACTTTACAAGATACATATATCAATATCATACAATGCTTTGCAGGTTTCGTATAAATTTTTTTTTCAAAGAGCATATTGTCCCCTCGCTGGTGAAGGCCAGAATGTTTTTGTGTTTTGCCACTTCATATAAGACTAACAATAATTTGCCGTAGCTCCAGCAGTAGTGGGCTGATGACCTTTTTTGCCACAACTATCACAATCTTATTTTTTATTTATGTTTTACAATTCCTGGGAAATCTCGAAAAAGTGGCCTTAATTACAGGAACAGAAAGCAGGATTCTGGTTTTTGCAGTAAATTGACGCCATAAATCGTTTAAGATTTAGTAAAATGTGAACTCTGGTTTATATCCAGTTACACCTGCTCCAATCTGTGCAGTTTGAGCAAACTGCAACTGAAACTAACACTGCAACAAAAAGGAGAGCTGGTAAAATGAAGACGTTTTATAATCTAATTTATCGCGACATTTACTTACAGTTTTAGCGTTAGGAAAACCTAAAACATCAAATTAACCAGATAGTAAAAAAGAGGGTATTAAGAACAGTGACTAGGCCGAGTTCTGTGTTTAATTTCACAAGTCGAACCGAGAAATCTGAGCGACTGATTCGAAGCTCAGTTTGAAAATTTTTTGTTTTCCATTTTGATACGAAACCAATGCAAACAGTGTGTGATGTTTTTGCAATAGTATTTCTATCTGTTTTTTTTTCTACCTTTACAACTGTTTGCGACAATTCAGCAAGCATCGCAAACTGCAAAATGTATTTGCATTAAAGGGCTGCTTCACGGTATGATTGCGCAATCTTTCCATTCAGTGCTTGGCAAAAAACCTTATAATACAAAACTAACGGATGCTACGGTGAATAGTTCAAGCACCATTCTACCTTCCACGTTACAAATTCGGTCTGGATGGCTAAATTTCGTGGACGATTGAAACGGATTGCAGTTATGAGTGCTGGAGCGAATCAGAAGTGTTGGCCCGTAGGATAAATTATTGACTTGCGCCAAAATGCTTCGATCCTTGACAATTCTGTTCGTTGAAGGTTTCTTTGTCAAATTAAATAGCTTTGATCAATATACTGTGAATAAAAATGAAAGGAAGCATAGTTTTAGAGATCGGCAGTTATGTGTGAAACCGACTGTGAACTGCCCCTTTAACACAAACAGTTAACGTTGAGTCGTAAGCATCTCATCGTAAACTGTTTACGACAAGTTACAACTGTAAGGTAAACTGCTTTAAAAAGGTGAGCAATTGTACATGAAAATTTGGACTGTGTGACAGAATCTCCCCTCTCCTCAGCAAAATATCCCTACTTTAAATTTTGGCAAACTTCAGATGCATATCTCCCGTTGCTGTTTTTGTCTGAATAAAACTTCATACACTGTTTTTTCTCCTATGCTTCATCTCTTAACTGTCTTTGTTTCTCCGTCTGGTAAAGTTTACACTTATGCTACTGAAAAACCATGTCAGCAAAAGATACTTCCTCTGGACCTTACGCTCTGCTTCAGATACTTTTTTTTAATGAATTTATGTGTTTAAATAAAGATGTGTTTGCAACAAATGTGTTGTCTTCCTGTCTGTTTTCATGACTTCTCAACTATGCAGTGTGTCCAACTATACGACTTTGAATAATTCTATACCTAGTATTTAACTTACAACTTAACATTAAATCCTTTTTTAAACTAGGATAGATACTACTTTTTTTCTCGTTTGTAAAAAGTGAAAAAATTAAAGATATCATTGCAATGGATTGTTTTAACTGGCAATTGAAAAAAGGAGCTGCTTTTTTGTAGAAAAAATTGGTCTATATGTGTCCTAATTTACTGACCTTCTGTGTGTGTTTAGCTGTGTAACCGTCCATGAAACTGCCTGTCTGACCATCTGCATGGCTTCCATTTTTTCGCCTATTTATTTATCTCTATATTTACTAAATGTTTTTGCTCACGAAACAATTTTTTGCTTGTCTTCTGATCACTCTGCCCTTTCTATCCGAGTTACTTTGTCGTTTTATTTTTATAACATAGTGTGTCTGTACATTGTAAGGCAATAGCAAAACGATCTTATTTAAATAATCATCTCCGGTTCTCTTTCATCACTCGAGCAGTGGCAGCTTTCCTCGTCCCCCGAGTCTTTTCTTAGTTTCATGATCATGGTAGATTCGTGGTCCAAGCCCTGTCTAAGAGTCTGGTTATGTTCTTGGGCTTTCATCCTTAAAACCGCGATACTATTCGACCGAAAATCATCTTTTTCCTGGTCTTCCTTCGCTTCCGTCTCCTCCTTGTTTTCAGCTTGTTTGGCCTTTTTATGCATTCCCAGCAGCCACTGCGCCGTGCCACTATTGGCCAGGTGTGGGGGTAGGGGTAGGGAGTGTCTTACCATGGCACCATATAAGCCATATTCCGCCATGATTGAGCTGTTGCCCCAGCATTTCTCCTTCTTCCGCCACTTTGCACGACGATTTTGAAACCAAACCTACAAGGTTGAATTGGATAATTGTAATCTGTTACTGCACTCAATATGAATATGATAGTTTTGGGTTCTCTCCTTACAGTATCATTGAAATAAGAACTTTTGTTGGGAGAATCATTTGGTCGATGATCGAGAGAAAGTTGTTTTTCAAGCTATCTCAGACTATATCTGCAGTCATCAATATACAAGTCTCATATATTTCAGATCTTCCCATACAAAGTCTTGTAAATCAAACCTTCCAGTACAAAGTCTTATATTTCAGATCTTTGCATCCAAAGTCCTATAAACAAAATTTTCCCATACAAATTCTTATATTTCAGACCTTCCTATACAGAAATGTCTTTTCATATAAAGTCTTATGTTTTAGACATTCCCATACAAAGTCTTATATTTACAAATTCTCGTAATTTGGATCTTTCTCACAATCTACTCATTTTCAAAAAGTGTACTGATCTTCCTGTGTTTTTTTAAACCTTGCACTTCATTACACGTATCACTGATCAGTCGAAATACAGTTCCAATAATCAAATTCAATACTTCTAATAATTTGATGTACTGAACGCGATATTTCAGATGCTCAAATGTAATGTTCAAACATTGCTAAGACTTGATGCACTCTGAGAACAATGTGCCAGAGGCCTTCATGGCGCTAATTAAGAGGCGACTAGAGATTAAATCTTCAAGGAAGGAAGATTGACGGCGCCCTTGCAGTGGCAAGCCGACAATGACCACGAGGCCTTAGCGAGATCCCGAATCTAATCGGATATTCAAGTCAATCTGTCTGCAATGTCAAATGGTTGGATTTCAATTTATTCCAATGGTTATTTGATAGCTTGCTTAATCCAGGGATAGATATCTTCTTATCTGGTCGGAAATCTGCTCTTGAAGAAAAGAAAATCGGAAATGAGGGAAAGACGATTTTCAGACCACTACCATGTCCTGCACAATACTCGTTATGGCTGTGAAGCAGAAACAACAGTCTATTTATTAAAAAGCAGAAGAGAGATTAAATCTAAAAGTGATGATTTTATTTAGCTATTGACAGAAATCATCCGAAGCAGTTCCTAAAAAATGTCGAGTTGTTTTATCTATTTCTAAATTACCTTACATCTGTTCTTCGCGAAAGTGACGTTACAGAATAGTATATTGTAACTAAAACACAACGTTAACAGACCACTGGAGGTTTACTTACTTTTCTTTCAGTTTTTTGCTGCGACTGGAATCATACTCTTTTCGCTTCATAAGAACGTCTATAGTTTTGGGGCCTATGTGAACGTTTTAAATTTTTATGACCTCGGCCTCAAACTTTCATAAAGTTAACTGAACTTTTCTTTTTCTTTTTCATTATGTGTATGTTTATACTTTTAAAAATTATTTCCACAATCACGACTCGAGTACAGAGCTGTTTATGAGACTTCAGATGGTTGCACTCGAACAAAACTAACGGCTGTGTGTATTAGATTCGGCTGTTTGCCAAATCCAAATGTGATATTTTGGGAGCGGGTCTTTATAGTTCCATTTTCAAAATTTATAGAAATAAACGTTCCATTCGTAGTCTGAACCCGAGTTATATCCTTCACATTTTTTTTCTGAAATTCTGGCCGTTTTTCAGTAATAGAGCTCTTATAAAATAAATCAGTTCTTAAAAAAACAGAAGTGTAATTCACAGACCTAATCACAAACTAAACGAATATAAACTAACGACTACGTTAGGTTTTAGTAATTTGCTCTGGAAGACAGGACTGTTCGCAATTTTTCCTGTTTCTAAACCAATTCGATGTTGTTACAACTGTTTTAAGACTTCAAAAATACCTAAGTATGCTAATTTGCGTTTGACTTGACAGAGTATCCAGTCGTGGGCGTTGTAAAAAACGAAGATCATTGATTAAACATTCAAGAAACTGGAGGTCATGCTGTGTTAAAACTCTCAAAATATTCGCCATGTTTTACTGTTTTGTTACATTTCACATCCGAAGAAAATCACAATTCATTGTTTCATTAATGTCTTTTATCATTAATTCGCGTACAGTCGCTGAGTTTATTACATTGAAAACGAAAGAGCACGTGCGAGACAGTTTAGCGAGAAAAGGCGCTCGACATGGTGGGGTAAAACATTGTTCCGCAGCCAAAATAAATCCAAAATTTTTAACCATACCTGTATGAAACGCTAATTTTTCCCCCAGTTTTTATATACACAAACTTCATCTAGCAGTAAAACAAGACAAGATATATTTGTACTTGGTGAAAAGAATACTGATCAGACTTAATTGGAAAGGGTCGTGTTATCTTGATCATAGCAAAAGCTAAAAATTGGTCATTCATTCCTTGCTTACTTTGTTTGAGTTTGCAATACTGCATTCATTTTCAGTTTAAAATCGATTACAGTGCCTCCGTCTGACAGTGGGAGACAAATACAGGTTTTGAGATAAACAAGACTAATTGATGAAAATACATGTACAAATGCGGTGGAGCGATTGTGGGAGAGATTTTAGACATTTTAAATTTTGAGGAGAAAAATATACAAACAATTTTGAGCCAATTTGTAAAGAGTTATAAAGCAACAAGCCAAAGTAGAGATTGTGGCCAAACCTCCAGTGATTCTTTGAAGAGGCAATGTTATGAACAACTGCCCAAACAAACCACTGAAACTATCCGTGAATATTTTACAAATACGAAATTAATAAATGAACACATTCTAACAACTAGAATGGTTCATAGTTCATGTACCAGGATCGCAAAATTTTGTGGAGAACTTTAAAATACCGACAGGTGAATATATTGTTGTAACCGGTTTACTCAAAGGCGCTAAATCTTTAGACTTGCATGCGCTTAGCTTTCTTTTCGCCTATTGTTGTTTTGTTATGATTTAAAGGGTCACAACTTGCTGCTTATCATTAGATGCTAAACTTTCGAGCCACAAATGCGACTTAGGAGTGTTTATAAACTGCACTATTAGCCAAATATACACAAACTATTCGCAGTGATTACTGGAGCTAATAGCCGACATCAGGCCGAAGTAGCTATTGTTCAGAGGTAAAGAGAATTGAATTATCGCCGCCTCGACTTTGACACACCTTCTGCCCGTTTCGTTGTTTCCAAGTGAAATTACAGATTTCCAATAGGGGCTAACGAGAAAAGCCAGTACTTATTACTCATTAATAGCATCAATTATTCAAGAAAACTATTAAACGGCTTGAACAGTAGCGCAAATCAGAATAATTCACACTGAAAGTGGTCATTAAGTATTGGAATAGTAGAACGTCGTGGCTTTAGTTTTAATGACCATTTGTTTGCGCGTGTATATAGTTTCAGGCAAACTGAGTCGGCGTGTTTCAAATTCAGTTGCTATTTAATTTGCCATTAACAAGATATGTGTTGGACCCACAACAGAATATATGAAACTTGGGGAGGATTTGAAAGACAAAACAAATGCTCAGGTTTATGATTTCCACCTGCTTCGCGTAAACAAAATGGCCACTCGTTCTAATAAGACGGCATTTAGATTTTCTAATGATGTGCAAATAGTCCGGCTTTGTGTTGGCTCTAAGAAAAGCTGAAAAAGAACCATAGCTCAGTTTAGTTCAGAGTTTGTTAAACTTTGAAATCGGAAAATCAACGACTCTGTCCCTTTGCATATCGTGTTTCGTTTGAGTTTCTTTTTTCTGGATCCCAGTGGCTCGCCAATATGGATTCAGATTGTTTTGCCCAATACTTTTTAAAGTTCAAAGGGCTGCTAAGAATAGCTTGCAGCTACAAAACTCTAAATAATTTAAGACAAAGTGGCTTAACAATTTTATAGTTTTAAAAAGGAATTCTAACTTGTTTTTAGTCGTGGGCAAATTCAAACAAACTGTTAATAATTATAATAATTTGCGTTTTACCGAACACTGTGGACACAACGTTATATGAAATTGCTTGTCAAAAATAAAAGTTGTTTTCTTTGGTCATGAAATGTCCTAACATTTTCATTTTCTCGTTTTCTTTGTCCTTGCTTGGGTTAAAGGATCAAGAAAAATGTCTTACCATTTGCCGTTATAGTTTCCAAGCAATTTTGAAATTGTAAGCCTTGGACACGACGTCCTTCATTTGCAACAGTTTACATTTCAAGCAAAAAAGAATCCTTTGATGTTACGTTTCCTTGCACGTTGAATAGCTTAGAAATGGCAACGCTGGCCCTCTGAATAGATTCTAGTTCATGCTTTCACTGTCAGCAGGGGAGCAAAAACACAACGCCACAGAGTTACATATCGCCTTTTTCAGTTTAAAATAAACCGTTTCCGTTTGAACGCAAGATTCAAAATGTATTGTCTTCTTGAGGCAGATGAACAAGTTACTGATGCGGCAAGAGTTTACAAGGATTTGTACAACGATATTTATCCAATTTCTCAATCTTGTTTATTGTTCGTATCATTTAGCGAACAAGAAATGAGGCAGAAAAGACTGTATCAACATACAGCAGTGTCTGAGCAAGTCTGAGCACAAGGCAAGTTTGTGTGAAATTAAAGTAAGACTGATTTTACCAAAAAGACAGCTTCGCAAAGATTGCAACCAGATCGACATGATTCTTACCTGCTAAAACTGCACTTAAATGGGCTTTTTTAGTATCGTACATAATTTAATCACTTGAACTTTTGTTTAATAAAAGTAAAGAACTTCTGTACTCTGTTCAGTTTGTATTTTGTAAAATGTTCATATAAGTGACTCTCTTTGAAAGCTCTCCCATTCTAGAGGCAGAACTGTTAGTCCAGGCTATTAGCAAAGTTAGTGTGGGATATTTTCTTTCTATTTTTTGCAGTCAAGAGAGTACAACTGATTATTTTTTTAGGAGGGAGCAAAGCCTTTATTTTACTTTTGATTATCTATTCTAATTTCTGCAATTTTGCGTAAAATATTTTGTGAAATGGGCAAAAGGAAAAGAAGTTTAGTTTCTCACTAACTTCATTCTCCTGCACCATCCTCTGAGCAGCTCTAACAAGACATAGCTAACTAACTCGACTTTCTATGAAACTGATTTCAGAGAAAAAGAATTTCCCTTGGCTACCTGAAACCTTTTAATACCAAAAACACTTACTGTGGTAAAATGTACTGAACTTTCCTAAATATTGTTTGGTGTACAACTGCACTTTTTTTCGTTTTTAAACACACTTTTAGCTATTAATGTTAAAATCACGTCTTGCTGAACAGTCCTCGTAAGCTTTTGAAAATACATTGAATTGGGGTATATCGAACCAGTTATTTGTTGCCTTGCCGTAAAGTGGCCTTAGATTTCTTTGGATGCAAACATTTTACACAAAATTAGCACTCGCAAGAAACTTTTGTGGTACTGTTATTCCTCAATTTGACAAACGTGGAGTTTGTTCATGTAAGGAGTCGGTGTTTCACAAGTGTTAAATTTGTTTCCCAAATAATTATTATGAAATTTTCCTTCAAAAATGTCAAATGTGCCGCCCTACAAAAATAATTAAAGTTTTGTGCCCACAAACTACAATAATATTTATCATTTTACAGTAAAAGAAATTAACATATCCGGAGAGATGTGTAAAATCTGACTTGCTCTTGCGATGTTTAAATCAAATACATGCAATGTTATCAATGGAGTTTCTGTCAATTTCACCTAACGCCAAATTGTGGAAAACTTCATTTTCTAGTTTAATCTTTTAGAATGTTTTAACGCGATGGTTTGTTTTGAAAGTGATAATATTAAACCAAATAACACTTTTGACCAAAATACTTTTGAAACTTGCAAAAAAAGAATGACTTAAACCTTTACACACAACGGTTTGATTCACTACTGGCCTTATAGAGAACAAAAAAATAAAATTCATAACTGACAAAAAAAAAGTCAACTGATGCTTTTAAGGCATCAAATTAGTGTTCTTGCATTTTTTTTTTCTTGAATTGAAATCTTTATTAACTGTTTCCAAACTTTCAAGCAAGCATGACTGATTTAGGTTGAAATAATTTGGCACAAATTCACGACGTGTTATACTCAGTGGCGCGGGCACTATGAAGTCTACATTTGTTTTGCAGTTGTCAAAACTGCGCATGTTGAAGTTGTCAATTATCACGTTGGTTCAGGTTCTTGTATGTTGGATTTAGGGGAACGTCTGTTTCAGTATGCGATTTATTATTTAATATTGTCCTAAAATACCACTATGTACTTCTATTAATTTTATGTTGAAAGAAGCCGGATTAATTTTGATATACCTAATAATAAACTGTGCTAAAAAACATTCTTTACTAATTTGAAACTAAATAACTTCTTTAAAACTCTGAAAGCTTCGTAATATTTACTTTTCTAAATAACGCAAAAAAAAAACTGTCTTGCTTTTACTTTTCTTTAGAGTTGCGTCGTTTTGTTAGGGAACAACTGCTCTACTGTTGTTGAACCGTTTTACCAAACATTTGATAGAAAACAAAACTCGTGTTTTCAAATTTAAACTGATAGCAGTGTTGGTTTTGGGAAAAAATTTGTACCTTTAAAAATGAAGTGACATTCTATTGATTAAAGATATACTAGGACAGATAGAGTCCCGAACTGTTTCAAAAACCACAGTTTTGTTTATTTCGAGCAAGAATAGAAAACTCTAATCAGTAACAGCTTTCACTATATATAAAACCAAGGGAAATATATGTGGTTTTACAAATATACTGAAAAATACTTTCCAGTGCTGGCAGATCGCGCTTAAAGTTTTCTTTTCATTTTCTTTTGATCTGTGCTCACAGATTTTCGAGTGGGATTTCATCTTATCTAAACAAATGCGAATGGAGACCGAAGGTGCACGCAGAGAGCCATAATTTCGTATTTATTTTGTCTCAATTTTAACTTTGTCCCTCGCTTCCGGCCTCCAGTGAAATCCGATCAAGAGCTTTGTATAATGCTTTTCATTTGTCTCGCACTCTGTTAGTCTTTTTAGTTTGTTCAGATTGTTTGATAGGCTTTCTGGGTTAAACCCGCTGGAGACTTTATCTGCGAAATTTGAGATCTCGCCGAGTGGCGCTTTTCTACTGTCTTTCATTTTACCGCCAACGTCAAATTTTCATTTTAAGTTCATGATTGGCTTTAGGACGAAAATGGTTAAAAAACTGAAACAAAATGCAAAATTTACCAATTACACTAATTTTTTGTTGCGAGATTTGAGGTTTGTTAGTGAGAATGACTAACGACAAAATCCTTGTTTTCTTTAACCCTTAAATTTTCATTACTGTCAGCCAGCCAAATAAAAATCCCGACAGCCGATTTCTCCTTTTTTTTAAAATAAAAACTTCATTAGTGTGTGTATATATCCTGTTAAAGTTTATTAAAGTTTTTGGCATGTTATCTTGGTAAATTTCCGCCCTGAGGAAAGTGATAACATTTTGTATTTGAGGTATAATAAAACTTAGCGAGTGCTAAACAAACTGCACGAACCTACCAAAAGAGCCGTTAAATTAGAATTTGGGAAGCAATTAAAGGCAACCAAATAACAAGCAATACGCAGGCTAAATGAACGCTCCCTAAATGACGCGATAAATACCCACAACTCGACTTCTAATTAAGTTCGCGTATTTTTTGTTTGCAAGCTCTATATAACTTAGCTTCCGATGTAATTTGCTGAAAACGTTATTTCAATTGGGCCTTCATCAGGCGGTAGGCGTTTTCCGCTCGATTCAAAGGCTAATATTTTTGTCTTTTTTAAGAAAAAGAAAGTGTGGAATTGCATTAGTTTCAATCATTTACACGCTTCGAAACCAGATGAAGATTTCCTCAGATCACTAACTTGGAGTTTTAAGTTAAGATCCTACTCTTGATCAAGTCAAGATTATGCCTTTTTTATTTCAATCTGTCCCTGATTTTGATTGTGTTTTTATTAAAAGGAGTATTGAATTTGGGTACTGCCTGTCAAAAAAGGCACCTGTTCAGACTGCGATGTAAGGGTTAAAATAATTACCATCATTACATACACCTCGTATCGCTAATGAACGCTAATGAAGGCCAATTGCATTCGTACTTTTTGTGGGCTTTTTACAGTTGAATAAACCCAAACAACATCATACATTTGCCAAGGTAACCCATAACTAGACTGAGACTTAATCAAAACTAAGTTGTTTTTCCGCGGATGTAAGTTGATGTTATGAATTTCGCGAAATTACGTATTCAATAAGCTCAAATTGTTTTTTCTTCGGCAGATGTTTGGTAGAGTTGCTGAAAGTGACGTGATCAAAGAAACACAAGTAGTTGAAATGTAGAATGCTTCGCCGTTGGGTGTAGATCAGTGGCGCAAGTTAATTTCGAGGTTTACTTAGGAAATTATTTCGCCGCAAATGTACACGATTAAACTCTTGTCTTGCTATTAACCATTTTTCCAAAACTAAAAATTGCTTTAATTTCTGAGCCATTTAAGAAAAATCTATAGAACAACCATCGTTTTGCTCGACTTGAAAAAGAGAAATAATTCCTGTTGGATCAGTATTTCTCACAACTGACGAGTTTCTGAATCTTCGCAGCTTTTGAGGCCTCGGTTGAAGTTAGCAACTGGGAGTCGGGCGCAAGTTTCAAGCATTAAAGAAAAAACGAAGATTTACAAACCTGAATTCTGTCTTCCGGAAGATCGATCTTGAGGGATAAATTTTCTCTGGCGTAAACATCAGGGTAGTGGCTATCTTTGAATGCTTTTTCAAGTTCTTCAAGCTGATAATTGGTAAAAATTGTCCTGTGTCGCCGCTTCTTAGCTTTTTTGCTTGTTGGGTTCTTTTCACTTGCTAGTAACATGGATTTGTCACTTTTCCTCTCATCTTTTGAATCTAGGCAAAAATGTGGTAGTTAAGCAAAATAGCTTAAAACGGAAGTTAAGCATAGTTTGTGCCATTACTTACAATTTCATTTATTAATAGTTCTGTAAAAATATAGTTCAGACCTTATAAGCCTCAGCTGGACATGAAAATGCAAAGCTGGCGTAAATTCAGTGCTAATAAACTTGCCTGTTGGGTCACACTGTGAGTCAGTTAAGTTTTTTCTTACTCATCCGGCTATAATACAGAACCAACAGTTGCAGCTGTCTACAAACAAGTCATTCTTGTCTCCATTTCTCAGTTGGTCGCGCTAGTGGCCTCACTGAAAATTGTACTTTCATTAAGCATAATCTCGGTATTTAACTGTGTGAAACTGTAAGAAATCTCCTTCACGGCCAAATTAATTTTGCCTTAAATCCGCTATCAGAATCCCGGGATGTGGTTTGAAATGCTCACTGATTCGTGTTTAATTAGGGAATTATCGTCCATTACGCGATCATTTGATGTGTAATCAGAAATGCCGAGGGCTGGCAGAAAATTGAGAAACCTGTAAAAGTTTGGAGATATCTCTTACTTTTGAGAAACACGATCCAGAGGGTTAGGTAATTTCACACGCGCCTTTTCTACACTTACCAGGTATATTCGGCAATTTTGAAGGAGGGTCCAGCGAGTGTGGAGCTGATAAATGTGGGACGAAGGAAAATACTTTGGGTTCATCGTCATAAGAACGAGAAGGACATGTTGACTTCGATGGCTTGGTGTCGTTTAGTCCAAGGATGTCGTGTATGGCGAATGAATGGACTGGCGAGGACCGCTTCAGCGGCGGGAGTCCTTCAGCTTTGGATAAGGCAAAACAAAAGTGCATAACTTGGTTTAGTTCCGATTAACGGCAGGCAATTGCCAGAGTGATCTTACAACAGTCGCTTTGATAAACTCCCAATTTGCTCACGCGCGCGCTCCCTCTCTCTCTCTCTTTCGCACTTCCACGTCAGGAGTGTGTCCACTGCTCCCGCCAACACGATGTGGATAACTTTAATGTTTTCGTAATCACTTTTATCTATATTTCTCTATATAATTAGCCATTGTCTCCAACGAAACACAGAAATAACGTGAAGGAAATTGAACAATCAATCATCGGCTGTCAATCACATCCCAACGGCGTCACTAGTTTGTCTTATTAGCCATATCATGGAAGAGACAGTTCGGGCTGAAACAAGGAGAAAATAAAGACTCGAGTTGGCAGCTCACTCAAAGCTGGCATGCTTTCTTTTCGCGGCACAAATTAGTTCAGCATGCTTCCGAAGTAGCCTGAGAAGAAACTACTCGGCTCTTGTCAATTAGGGGAATTTCCAGAAGAGTGCTCAAGCAAACTTTGGGTTTTAGTTAATTAATTGTAATCCCTTGGAAATACTCTCATTAGAAGTTCAAGTAAACACGAGACATCACCTCGACCAGAGAGCAAAGAAGACTTCCAACTCTCGGCGATCAAAATCTCGAAATATCATTCGCAGACTAAAATTAATTATTCAAATTGTTTCGTTAGAGTTTGTCCTTTGTTGATCTCATTTGGGATTTGAGAAAGTCAATTTTCTGCGAAACTCGCGAGGAGATGGTTTATGATAAAGATCTTGTACATTAGTGATGCTTTTCGCGGGTTTCTATTGCTCCAAATTTGCGGCGATTAAATTCGATCAAGATTCAATGAGCGCTTTTGATTATCGTTGGCTTAATTTTTGAAAAAAAAAACCCGAACATTTTATCTCTAATTGTAATAAATGTTATCCGAGTGCCATTCCAGTTTTAATGAACTCGTTCCTATCGCTTTCAATGAACTTTGAGTAAGAACTTACGTCAAGTGACCGCGGAAGGAAGCCCGTCGAGTGCTCGAAAAGAAACCCATCAAATGTCAGAGAAGACCCATCAACTGTCAACAAGTGAGTGAATGCATAACGTGTAAATTGCACTATGAGCGAGTGCTGCTGACATGTCACAAATTGTCAAATTAAAAGGCGATATCAGACAACGGACGGTACCTATTTCATCTCCCCTATAGAGCTAAGAGAGAATTAAAAAGATTTATTTAGTTTTGGTAGAGATGAAACGGGATATGCTCAAGAATTAATTAAAAATTCTTCGGAGTTGTAAACCATTTAATGACAACGGCCCTGCTCTACATGGATATATCTTTGCCGCACAGTTTGTTCATCTCGCGAATTATGCAAGCGCTGAAGATGAGGTCTTTTTCGCTGTTTTGTTTCTGAATAAAGCAGGGCGTTTACCTCACTGGGAGACAGAAAGTGCCTGCAGTTACGCTTCCTGATCGCCCAGCAGCCTACAGAGTTGCGGGTAATTAGGTTCCACTACCGTGAGAAATTGTTTTTACATTGCAGAAATCGAAACCTAAGTCAATAGGACAGTCCGTGATATTTACTGCGACTTATTTGAGCTTTGACAGTCTTCAAAACACACACACGCGCGCGCGCGCTCGCAGATTTCAAATCCTGTTGTGAATATTCGGGGTTTTTTCTCATTTATCGGCAAGTATGCGAAAAATTAAACAAATCTCATAGTCATTTCATTGATACGTCCTTGCGCAGTGAAGAAATCATTAAACGACTGGCAGCAAGTGAGTAAATTTGAGGACATCGTGTTTCTGATTGTAAACACCAAGATTTTTCTTGCAAAACAGAGAAGATTGTTAAAAATTTTAAAGTCATTCGATACTATGGTTAGTCTGAAGTCTGGTTTCATCAATCAAATGACATGGAAAGACCTCGTTTAGCATGCACAATACATTTCATGTATTTATGTAATGAACAGCAATATATAATTCATGTTACACTATGAACGACTCAAACTTTGCAAGGACCAAATTTATACACAATCCGTTTACTGAGCAGCTCATTTATGTTATAAGAGAATGGCTTGGATCAAACAGTTAATAGTTTTCATTAGGGCTTCTATTAAAGTGAGTTATTCAAATGAGATATCATTGAAATAAACCCTTTAAAAGTTAGTTAGGCTTTGAAAAATCAAGAGTACCGCTTTGTTTCTCCCTCAAAGTGTTTTGATTGTAAGGGGAAAAAAGAAGAAATGAACTATGTATTCACTGTCAATTAATTGAAGTTTCCCCTCTTAATTGCTTTAAATTTAGAAGTAAAATTAGAAATGGTATTGCAGCAACTATGGGGTATAATAGTTTAACTTTTTTTGGATCATGCATTAATTTTTTTTTCAGATGAAGTTTGTGGTAAAGTCACAGCACAAGCGACTTCAGTGGTATTGCTTCAAGCTGCTTGTAAACTCAACAACTAAGTTGCTGCTTCTTCTGTAAATTTATCGCAGCCGATAAATGTTATTCTTCAAATTAACCCAGCAATACTCTCTCTTAACAACTGTGTAGACTAAACATTTGTTAGTAATTAGACAAGAGTGCACATTCAATTCCAGCTCTAAGCTGCAGCTAGTTTTTAGTCCGTATTTCAACATTTGATGATTTTTCTCAACACTCGTGATTAAATAGTGTATTGTTTGAAAGTACAGAATCGAGAAAATGCATGTTTGTGCACAAAATATAATTGGACGTTTTTGTAATTTTCTGACGCGTATCAGGAATATGAAAAGACGATTCTCGCTTCAGGCGTTAACCCAGCTAAACCCGTCTCGTTTCCGCCTAGAAGATTAGTTAGCTTAGGCTCTTAAAGAGATTTTAACAAGTCATTCACTGATGAAGGAGTAATGAAAAATTAATTAAAATATTGAAATGTTCTGATATTATATGTTCTCAAGACTGTACCCGAATAGATGGTGCTAGGTTGAGTGTTGATTGCCTTGTCATCGACATCTTTGAAATGTCAACCCTCAATCGGGGCTTATTCCTCAATCTTTAAAGACATTTCTGGAATGTATCAGATTTAGAACGAAAACCCACAATTAGATTTTCTCACAGAGGTTTTTGTGAAAATGGAAATTAAAAACCGATAAAAAATAAAAAAATAAGGTGGTAAAGGGTACTTTCAAACTTTGCACTGAGAAAAAAACATTTTTGCCTTTCTTTTCAATTGCGTGAAGGTACTTTTATCATAACCTATTTTCTGACTTATTTGGTTCCAAGAGAAGACGTTTCGTGCACGGCACAGTTTTTAAATCATTATTATTACTGTTTCTTTAGCATACATGTTAATCCTTTCACAGTGAATTAGAAATCATTTTTTGAACTTTCATCTGAATTTTCTATTCAGAAAATAAGTGGTCCTTTTTCTATAGCACTACTTCGAAGTTGCTTGTCGCTAACACAAGCTTCTTGTTTTGGTTTTTCTCTTACAAAATTATTTTCTTTGACCTGTAAAGTTTCTTTTGTCTTTAACTTACTTATTTGCTTCTATAATTTTTTTTAGCGCCCCAGTGCATGGCTTATTTTTGATGTATTAGACTTCGTTGTGTAAACACAAGTAGAGTTTGTTTCTGTTACATTTAGAAAACAAGAGCCAGACGCAGAGAACAGCTAGGCCTAATCTAATTGCATACATTGAGTTTAGAGCTTTTAGTACAACATATGGTAACAGTTATTTCACCGCCGCAGTTCTCAAACGCAATAAGTTTACAGATGTACAAGTATTTCAGAGGCTTACGTTCTAGTAAAAAGTAACACGCACAACTCAAACTAACTGTTCACGGAGTAACAAAATGGCGGATCATGTTTGTCTGACTGGTTTAAGAGTTTAGTCAGTTAGGATACTTTAGGAGATATATGGATTCGAAAACGACCAAATGTTTAACTGATTAAGGAAATAGGGCTTTTTGAGGCTTTAGAAAAACTAATTTTTTCTACAAAGGGTCAAGATTAGCTTTCAGAGCGAGAAAAGAAGCAGTGAAGAACGAGTGAGATTTCAAAAATGCCTATATAAATTCTTCGTTTTATTCGCTGGATATTTTAGAATTGGTAAGATTGTTCTTTCTCGTTTTATTTTTCTAACGAAATTGGAACATGCACAAAGCCCAGACATACACCAAGAAAAAATTAATTATTTGCTTTTTATCAATTGTTTTCTTGCTGATATATATTAAAATGGAAAAACAATTTTATTTCGGTAGAATTGTTTTTGTATTAAAACAAGTTTGTTGAAGAGCGATAAGCGCAAACTGACATTTTGTTCCACTAAGGCTTTGAAATTGGCTTGAATTAATATAGAATTATTCTGCTTAATTTACCAGAGACCTTGTTTTTGTTGTTTCCCAAAGAAGGTAATTGGGATTTAAAGGCGACATTAAGAATATTCGCTCATGTCACTTTAATATAGGGAGGAAATCCAGTGTCGAACAAAAGTTAAATGCATGTTAATTGTAGAAATTGTTTCGCAGAATCAAATACCACGTCCATATTACTGCAATTTCAGTTTTGTCAATTTTAAATTTGTCATTACTAAATTTGACTCTGTTATAAAGTTTATCTAATTTTCAACAACTTATTTCCTAAAACCTCATAAATGTTAGATATGACTTTCGAGATCAAACGTAGTTAGAAATATTCGCAAAACTGCAAACTTGTAATGTTATATGGCCAAGGTGATCAAATAAAAATTCAGTAAGAATTCTGAAATTCTAACAGATTTTGTGTTTCGGTTGTCTTCTTTGACAATAACATTTTTATAGTTTACTTATCCACAGAAAACCCTCCTCTAATGGTTCCAAATTAAACTACTAAGAAAACATTAGTATTGTTTTCCCAACGAAGGAAAATGTATTGTCTACTCACAAAAGGTTAAACGCTACAAATCTACGCAGATGTTTCGCGCAAAACCTAATTCCTGTAATGAGAGTTAGGAGATAATCAAAAAAGTCAAAATATTAAGATTCAAGTTTATTGCAACTCTTTTTAATCTTTGCTACTGGACAGTAAGAGATAATGATCAACATTTTGTGTTGTTCTGTGAGAAATAACTTTATTACTCATTTAACAACAAATGAAGCCCGTAAGCCACTTTCATTTCGCATTTAGTGACATGAAACTTAAGAAAAAACAACAACAAACACAAAATGAGTTACTTAACGATAATGTTAAAACACTTGACCATCACATACCAAGACTTACAAACGATCTAATCCCCTTCTCAGCATATATATTTTTCAATTTAACGCTCAGTTAATTGAAAATGGATTTAATAATCAGAGTTTGCTTTATTCACTCCAAAGCGGCGTGCCTTTAAACTGCAAATGACTTGCAAATCCTAAGTAATATCCGTTTAATTTTCCCTTGTACTTACGAGACGGTGATTGCAATCTCTTTAAACGTCATTACTCGTCAATTGTAATGCGGTTTCTTCCGTTTAATAAAGCTCGAACGTTTAATTAACGATCGAAAATTAACTGACCGCCAGGCTGTTAATTTCGCTAGTGGGTTTTCCTCGCATTAGAAGAGATAAGTTCTACAGACAGGTGAAGGGAATACAGGTGCTTCGACAATGTGTAAGGTCTTGAGAAAGATTGGAGTTTTTAACATGTTGCGATAGAATCATTTTGTTCCCAGAAGCACCCGCGCCCCTTGATGTTTAGTCCGATAACCGCCTACGCCGTGTCGTAAAGTGGACGTTGCTGAACAGATAGTCTATACTTAGAACGCTATCCTAACCAAAACAGCCGCCCTGCGGTGACCTTTAAAGCTAGTGAAAATAAAAAGATACGTTGTAGTGTACATTTTAGGTCAGGACAATGATTGATTGGAAATAAGACGTTACTGTGAACCAGTAAACTACTTTCTAAATATATTCCAGTGGCCATAAACAGTACCTTTAAGTCGAGGGCAAGTTCACATACAATTGCTGTATTTTTGTCGTTCTGGCCTAAACTTAATTGTTTTGTTCATGGCCACTGGGACTTATTATGAAAGTGGTCAATAGGCAGGCGGCCTCAAATAAAATGCTAAATACATACACTTTTTTAAAAATAGTATTTTTGATAAGAAGGCTGAAAATGCCACGCTCAAGAACTGGGCAAGGCTAAGAATGGAACGTCTTAAGAAATGGGACGAAGAACTGCTGTTACATATTGCGAGAGAGCAATATTTCTTCACATTTGATTTTGGTAAACAGATAATAACAACACATCTGGGTATCTAATTGTACTGAGCTAGATACTGGAAACAGCTCCGAACAATATTGATCATGAACAGTTTTAAAAATATTTGAATAAAGCTGAGATCCTAAAAAAAAAATTAGAACAAACAGCCTCAGCCTACAAAAATAAAAGTTTTTATAAAGCAAAAAAGTGTATATAATGCGCCAATAGTCTTATAGACAATATGTTACCCGGAGAAGCTGAAGCAATTATAGTTCCAAAATATTAATATTCTCTGTTCCATTAGTTAGTTTTTGTTGGTTGTATTTGTAAATAATCGCTCCTTTCTTCCGAAAATGTTTGGTTGTTTCAGAGAAAAAGAACATTTCTTCCTAAAACTACAAGACCGATAAAAAGGAGAGTCTTGATCATTTTTAAAGTTTCTCGTGGTTGTGGCAAATCCTTGAAATTGATTGGCTCTTTCAGCGTTGTATATTTGCCAATATACAACGATCAACTTTAATCCATTTTCGTGGATTTCAAAACCAAAACCAAGTACTTAAAGTTTATTAAAAATTAGCTACAAAATTTACAAGAATCTCCTGTTCACTTGCACCTGCAATAAAACGTCGCCAGGACTGGATTTAGCCCGGAGTGCGTTCGGTTGTTGTTGTTGTTCTGCAATACAAATGCGTAGAATAAAAACTTAAATCAAGAAGCATTCTTTTCTAATATACAAAACAGTCTGTATATATTAAGCTCAACTTAATTCTTAATTCGGACAGATCGTTTTACTGTTTATTGCTTTGAGAGGGTATTAAGAAATATTCCCTGTGCCAGAATTGTGCCAACCAAACGCGCTATCAGTAAGATGTCACTAACAGTGATGCTAAGATCCAGTTTAAACTTTTCCATTTGTTTGGATTCAGTATAAATACACGACAAGGCGATTTGTGAACATTTTTTGTGTGAACCGCACTTTATATCTAGTTTCTCCGAAGTACAGATCTCTCGCAGCGAAGGAGAACATTAGTATGCGGGGAGGCTAATTTTTAAAGATAGCGTAGTAAACTTTCCCTCCCGCTTCCGCTTCCATCCCCTCCCAGCCGTTCCTTCTCTGCACCCC